>PVKN010005196.1:0-12313 GCA_004027915.1 Capromys pilorides
AGAACACAAATAACGCACTGTATGTTACAATATTTAATTGTGATCATCTTGGTGAGTTAGTGCATGTTCATGTTACATGACACTGCCATACTGATAGTCTCTTCTGATGCAAGCAGCTCTATAATTAACAAAAATTATAACAATATTACTTTAACTTATTAAATCCTGTTTAATAGTGGGACTATTTGTCTATCAAAGAGATGAAATCAGTTTAAATTCTAAAGACCTCCAAATGAAGATCCCATCTTACTAGAAAAACAAAGAATATTGTAATCTATGACTTACATTTGAAGTGCTTTTTACTCATAAAAATCATAATTTGGAGGCCAGCAAGATGGTTCAGCAGTTTAAAGTTTCTGCTTAGCAAAGCTTAGGCAATCACAGGGGATCATGGTCCAATCCCAGGCACCCATGCTTGGCCAGCCTCACCCCCAGGGCAGGCTAAGCCAGCCATAATACCCAAAAAAAAAAAAAAAATCATAATTTGTATAATTTAAATTAATCATCAAAAGGAAACTTGTCTGTAGCCAAGTGTAGAATGAAGACTAATGTCATTAGAGTCTATTGTTTATCATACCCTTCTCATTTTGCTGACACATCCTACTAATGACTCATATCCTTCTGTACTAACTCTTCGTTCCATTCCCTCATGATAGGCCTTTCACCAATAATGGAAAGTAGAAAACACATCAATTTGTCTTGCTACTAAAAACAATAAATATCAAAAATGTATATAAATTCAATTTACAAATACAACAATAGTACAACCTAGCAAATGTGTCCCATAAAACAAGTATGCTCCAAATTTAACTAAAACTAAAGAACAAATGAAAGAAAGCAGACCCGACTGGAAATTTGAATTCTTGTCAAATAACACATTAGTTAAGAGCCAACATTTCTGACCACAGCAGAAATAAAAATATTAAGTAATTTATCTGATCTGCTAAAACAAATATATCATAAGCGCACTTAACGCCAAAAGAACCAACATTTTCTGAAAATAAAATTTTAACTCAAATACTATGAAAGGAATTAAAAATACCACTTCTTAAAAGATAAAAATTGTTTTAATGCCCCAGATATTTCTTGAAACAAGGCTCAACTAGCAAAAGATCACAGAAAAGTCTAATCTTAAAATTCTCTCATTTCTGGGGCTGGGGAGATAGCTCTGTGGCACAAATGCCTGCTTGGCAAGTGCAAGGTCATGAGTTTGAACCCCGGTCCCGCAAAAAAAACAAAAAAAAAAAATTCTCTCATTTTAGAGGTGGGCTTGGTGGTACACCCTTCTAATCCCAGCACTTGGGAATCTGAAGCAGGAGGATCAGAAATTCGAGCTCAACCTTGGCTACACAGTGAGTTTCAGGCCAATCAGCCAGCCTAGAATAATGTAGCAACTCTGATTCAAAGAAATGAAAATGTTTTTTTAGAGTTTAAAAAGCCAACCTTATAAATTCATACTCAAATAATGAAACGTCTCTAGGCCACTTAAACTGCTAGTGAGTTTTTGGCTCAGTCTAGACCTCTACAACTCCAAGGAGCAAAAGATTTGTATGCAACATCCACTTCTGCTCTATACTAAGCACTTCTATAAGGCATCAAGTCCCAAAAGAGTGGGCAGGAAGTTAACTGAACCAAAGAATATGATTAAGATGATAAAATAAATATACATAAAGGGTATAAAAGTTCACAAGGTGAAAATGTATTAATATACTCAAATCCCTGTCTATCAAAGTAATTATCCCTGTTCTCAACAAGAATTAAGTGCTATAAGCATCAAGAGAGGGCTGGTGAGACGGCTTGGCGGTCTAAAGCGCCTGCGTCGGGAAGTTTAGGGCGAAGCACAGGGACCGAGGCTCCATCCCAGGCCCCATCCCAGGCCCCATGTGCTGTGCCGCCCCCCACCCCCCAGGGAAGGCTGAGCAGGCCATAACACAAACAAATATCTAATGCGGTTGAAGAAAATAAAATAAACTTTAAAAAAAAAAAAAAAAGCATCAAGAGAAAAAAATTAACAAAAAACAAACATGGTTTTATCCACTGCCATCTACCCCTTTACCTAACTTCTAAAACTTAGGATTCAACAATTCATTTATAAATCAATTCCCAAGTGCCGGCCAAATAGCTCAGCCGATTAAAGTGCCTGCAAGCAGGCATAGGGGCCAGGGGTTTGACCTGGGCCAGCTGCGCCACACCTGCCCCTGGGCACAGATGCAATTGAGACTGGTTGTGGTAGTGCACACCTGGAATCCCAGCTCTTAGGAGGCTGTGAACAGGAGGATCACTATTAGTCTGATCTAGTAGTGAGACCCTGAACACCCTATAGACCCTTCCCTAAAAAATACAGAAAAAAATAAAAATAAAAATAAATCAGTTCCCAGGCTGGTGAGATGGCTTAGTGGTCTAAAGCGCGTGTGTCAGGAAGTTTAGGCCACAGCAGGGACTGTAGCTCGATCCCAGGCACCACATGCTGTGCCACCCCCACCCCCGAGGGAAGGCTGAGCCAGCCATAATACAAACAAATATGTAATGTGGTTGAAGAAAATAAAATAAACTTAAAAAAAAAATAAAATAAAATAATAAATCAGTTCCCTTAGGTGTAAAGTTATAAGAATCCTTACAGCAATATTTAAGTCACTTAAAACGATTGTGATCTGGGACAAAGAAGAATCTCAAGAAGGAAATGTTGAAACCTAAAGCTTAATGTTGGACTTTTTCAATAATTCTAAGACAATAAAGTTTCTACCACCACCCTACTCATAAACCATAATAGTCTACCATATTAAAACTATGGAACCATGCCAGGCATTGTGGTGTATGCCTATAATCCCAGCACTCAGGAGGCTGAGGCAGGAGGATCACTTGTGAGTTCAATGCCAGCCTGAACTGTATAATGAAACTCTGTCTCAAAGACAAAAAAAATAAGCAAACAAATCAATCTATGGATCCAGTTATTCAAACAATGTTAAATATTCCCAACTTTTATAAGTCATATAGCTGATGGAATAGTATCTACCAAAAAAAAAAAATATTTCAGGGGTGAGGATTAGGATTAAATCTCCAAGTTTTACTCTTCCAAGACTAAAACATTACATACTATTTCTCAGAATCTTATCTGTAAGTGCTTTTTCTAGAAGTTTCATTGGTTACCAATCCCATAAACTGAATCCCTACTGAATTTCAACTGTGCCTCAAATTGTAAAGTGATCTATAATTAGTGCATAAGGAAATAGTACCTTTAAAGGAGAAAATAAATTAAAAAGCTCAAGAAAGGGGCTGGAGATGGAGCTGAGTGTCAAAGCATGAGTACGCCCCTGAGTTTAATCCCCAGTCTGGGGCATCTGGGGTCGGACCTCAAGAAAAGTAAATCTAATATAATTTGTTCACAAATTTTTCCAGTGAACTACATACATACGTATATATGTATGTGTTTGTGACTTTTGGACTTTTAAAAGTTGCGTGCAAAAAGTGTTCAAATATTTCCTCTTCCCTAGTGCCACAAAGCTCATGATCTTGTAAATGGTTTCTCCCTATAAACTCAGTTCACTCCAATTAAGTATTACTTGACTGACTCATGGAGGGAGTGGTCTGACTTTTGCTGTTCTGAGTCAGAAAATATCCTGTTCAGCAGTTCTAAACTATTTTTCATTTGTAGAAGTGTTCTAAAATACTACTGGCCCTTTCTAGCCAGTAAATGTAACAATTAAACTGTTGCCTTAGGATAAAAAGTCTTAATGGTAATATTATTTGGTGTCTGTAGTTCAGTTTATAATTAACAAAGTGTTTTCACATGTCTTCTCACATGCTCCTCACAAACTCCTGATTTAAGCAGCCCACACAGCTCAACAGAAACTTTCACAAAGTGGCACAACCTGCAGGTGACTCTTAACTCCAACACTCATCCCTGCCCTTACTCACTGAAAGATCAAAACACATAAAAGATACATTTCTTTAATCAGACTTCCCTCATCCAGACATAACCCAGGTGTCTCATAAAAACTATCTCAAAGCACACACCCTGGGGCCCCAAGACAGTTTCAAGAATCTCCTCCCACATAAAAACCTAGCTTGGGCCCCAAAGAGCCTCAAGTCAGCATTTCCCAACCATTCCTTTGCCTCCAGCCACTGTCTTCTCCTTTAATTCACAGAGCTCTCTCATCTACACCAGCTGCAAGGACAGAAACAAAGTCAGACAACACACTGGAAGTACTAGGCAGTCCTCAGAAAACAAGAGTTTTAGAGCCAGGTAGACCTCAATATTTAATTCTGCTCCCATTCTTGTTAGCTGCATGAGCTTAGGTAAGTTACTTAACTTTGTAAGTCTGTATCTCTTCATCTCATCACTAAAAGTCCATGGGGGCTGATCACCATATCCCTAGTGGCTGGTGAATAGAAACCAACTCAAAATGTGCCAAGTGAATGCAAACGAAGATATCTACCATCATTACTGTGGCTGTGAGGATGAACTGAGAACATAAAGACACCTGTAGCATACATAGTAGACACTTAACACTCATTAGGCGCTGGGGAGATAACTCCATGGCACAAGTGCCTGCCTGGCAAAGTCATGAGTTTGAACCCTGATCCCGCCAAAAAAAAAAAATCACTGATTTCTTTCTTCCCTCTCCCTACTTCACAATACTATTTCCAAGAACACAACATACTAGTGATTGAGAAAAAAATTATCTTCAAAAAATATAATTTCAGACTCCTACTCTGAACTGTATCAATGATTTGCCTACAATTTTATCAGGTCCACTATTGAAAAATCCACCTTAACTCACATTGAAAGAGTCCAACCTGAGACATCATTATCATTTGCAATTGTATCACTGAAGCATAAAATAATACTTAAAAGCACTGTACCAAGAATCCCTATTTCTATAATACCAGATGGGAAAAATGAGTAACACTGACTAGTCCATTCAACAAGCAACTTTTTAAAAATCAACTACAAGGGGCTGGGGAGACAGCTCTGTGGCACAAGTACCTGACTGACAAGTGCAAGGTAATGAGTTTGAACCCTGGTCCCGCCAAAAAAAAAAAAAAAAAAAATCAAGTACAGCCAGCCACAAGAGCACATGCTTCTAATCCCATCTATTCAAGGAGGCTGAGACAAGAAAGATCAGCCGAGGCAGGTTGGCAAGACCCTGTCTCAAAAAAAAACTGGGAATACAGTTCAGCAGTAGAGCAACCCTGGGTTGGATAGCTAGTAGGGGGCGGGAGTGTCTGAATCCTGGCAACCTTATGAGGGTTTTACTAATTCAGTGGTATGCCCGTAAGTGATTCTGAAATTTGGGTGGGAACTCTCTATTCTTAATTCCCTTCTGCACACTTAATGAGGCATAACTTCAACCACTTCCTCTATGAAACTCCACTGTAATATACAGCATGGCAACAACTACAATCCACTCATCAAGCAATAGTTGTAGTTTGGTAACTCCAATCTGACAAGCATTTGCTGAATGCCTACAGTGATACCAGAACTAGTATCTTCATATAATTGACAAATTCCAGGAAATAAACAAACTACGATTTTTCTTCTTCACTGTTACACTACTATTATTTCCTAGGAGCTTTTCTACAAAAAGGTAGGAAATAGTTACAATCCAAAAGACACCACTTCACTTTTTCTTCTTTAACTTACCTAATACAAAACTTTCACCTGAAAAATTAACAGTACTTTACAAAAAAGTTTATGCTTCTGAATACAGGCAAGAGCATACTGGGTAAGATTCAAGCCTGTGTTAACTCTTGGAGCCCTCAAACTAAGATGAGATGACAATCATACACTTAACAATTTCAGAAATATGTCAATTTCATGAAACGTGGCAGCTGGGGTGGGGGGAGATTTTTTTAAAAAGCCACATCCGTTGGGGAGGAGATTCCCGGTGCCAAATAGCACCGTGTCACTGTAAGACTCAGATCCTTTCCTTTCTTCAACGCAACGACTCAGGAATGTGACATACTCCTGGAGTGAAGTCCCTTCCTCGCCTAAGATACCAAGATTCACTATCCACACACACAAAGACGAAGGAGAAAGGCGTCCAGGATGCCTGCTCACACGCTGGACAAACGCAGGCAGCTTGCGCACTCCCTCAAGCGCCACTCACGTCGTCTCAGGGGCACTCACGATATCCCCCGCCTCCACGCCACACCCTCCTCCTCCGTCGCGCCCCCACGCGCCCCCACGGCCCCTCCCCCGGATTCGCTCCCACTCACTCTCCTTGTCACTCCTCCACCCTCCCTACTCCCCCACCCAGCTCTCGCCCCCCTCCGCGCCCCCACAAGGACACTCACCTCCCGCACCACACTCGCGCTCCTCCCCACGCGCTCAGACACCCCACACTCCTTCACACACGATCGCACCCGCTCCCTCACTCCCCGCCCGCCGCCGCCGCCGCCGCCGCCGGTCCGGCCCGGCCCGGCCCGGCCCTCCTTCCGGGGACGTGTCTCCGGCCTGCACTAATGGCAGCGGCGCCTCCCGCCCTCCCCTGCCCGAGGCCCCGGGAGCCGGCGCTGGCCGCCCGGGAGGGGCGCACTCACGCTGGCGAGCTGGGGACTGGGCATTGAAGTCCGGCGGGGGCGGGAGCGAGGAGGCGCCTCTCTCCTCAGTCACCTCGGCGGCGGCGGCGGCGGCGGTAGCGGTGGCGGCGGCGGCGACGACTCCCCCCCAGCCTCGGCGCGCGACACCCGGCCCGGCCCGGCGGCGGCGGCGCGTGTCCACGAGTCCGTCTTGCTGCTGCTCCTAGGGCCGCCGCTGCGTCTCCTGCTGCTGCCGCCGCTGCCCCCGCTGCCGCCGCTGTCCTGTGGCGTCGCCTCGCGCCGTGCCCCGCCGCCCTGCCGCTCCAGCCGCTCCGGACCAACGACGGTTACAGCCCGGCCGACCCAGCCGCCGCCACCACCACCGCTGCGCGCGCAGCCGGAACCAGCTCCCGCCGCCGCCCCTCAGGGGGCGCTACAGGGCGCGGCGCGCGGCCGCCGGCCCGCCCTCGGCGCCTCTGACTGGCTGCCCGCGGCCCGGGAGCACTGGGCCCGCCCCCTCGCCCCGCGGGCGCTGACCCACTGCCCTCGGCACCTCCTTCGGGTGGTTCCTCCTGCTCCGCGCTCCCGGAGACGGAAGGCGTGTCCATGTGACTGGGGGGCCGGGGGGGGGGGTGCCAAGCGTGACCCCGGGAGTTGCTCGCCCTTGTCGCGCCGCGCCCGTCCGCACCTGGGCTGGGCAAGGGCGCGCGGCTGCGGGGTGACCCGCAAGGTCGTCTGGCTTATTCCAGCTCCCGGACAGTGCGGCCTGCGGCCAGCTGCGGCTGGGATGGGGCGGCGACCGAGTCCTGTGCCTGGGGATTTCCAACTCACAAGTGGAAACTGAGCAGCTGAGTGCTTGGCTGTCTTTCCCAGAGGCCTAAAATGGCTTGTGCATCTTTGCGAAGGATAGTTTTGTGCCGCTCCCCACCTCCTCCACTGCGGCACACTCCCAGGCGCAAGAACTGCCCTGACCGGCCAAAATTCAGACTTCAGAAAGTACGAAGGAGCACTGGGGAAATAGCTCCGTGGCGCAAGTGCCTGCCTGGCAAGTGTAAGGTCGTGAGTTTCAACCCTAGTCACACACACACACACACACACACACGCACGCACGAAGTTGGGGGCTGGGAGATAGCTCATTAGAATGAGCTTTTGCCTGATAAGCGCAAGGGACTGAGTTCAATCCCCCGTTCCGCAAAAAAAAAGTACAAAGTTGGACAAATAATATGCTTTCTAAGTGTTCTTACCTATAAAGTAGAAGTAATAGCTACTTAGTGAACTTTTTTCACGTATCAATATTATAATGTATGAAAGAAATGCCTGATAAAGAAAGGACCTTAAATTTCAAGGTTTCCACCCGGATGTCCCCTTTAACGGTGCTCATTATCCCAGGGGAAAGGTTTTTGTCTTTTGCATTTGAAAGCTGGCCAGAAATTTTCTAGATCGGACATCCTGAGTTTTGGGTTGGAAAATGGTCACTAGTGAAGCCACTGCCAGAAGGCAACCAGAAGAGATCTTGGAGGCTGGTTTGAGAGGAAGTAGGAGGTTCTTGCATGAGATTTGAGGCCAACAGGGGTTGTCCTCCCATTTCACCCTAGGTAGAGTCACCTGCCCAGACCAGGCACTACAAAGAAATGAAGATGCCCCTTGGGTTGCCTGTTTCCCACCTTACCATCACGGTTTCATCCTGGCCCAGTGTGGAAGAACAGTGGGCCAGTCACCATTAACCTTTTCCCACGAGGTTGACCTGGGGCCTCCCTCCCGACTAGAGGCTTCCAGTAGAGCTTAGCTGCTGAAAGAAAAGTCTCATGACTCAGCCACATGGAGCCACAGCACAGAATTTGCGCTGTTTACCACCAGCAGGTGCCCCAGAGGGGATTTTCCAGGGCAAGGCTGGCTGGCAGAGCTGGCAGAGCTGTGTGGGAGTTGAGAAAAGCAACAGGCGGATCAGAGTCAACCTCTTGGGTGAAGAACACAGGTTCAGCTGCTGGGTGCATTCTAATCTGCCTCCGGCAAGTAGCATTTTCCACTTCCTGGAAGCAGTCTGGAAATGGAGAACTACCACCTCTGAAAAACTTGCTATATGACCCATTAACTGGTTCTCCCTTTAAAGCCTCAAAACATGTAGGTAATTCCCTACCATAACACAGCATTAAATAGGCATTATTTTCAGGATTCTCCTTAGACGGGCCTACTTAGGGTAATCTAGTAAACTGGTGAACAAATGAATGAATCTTGCTTCCATATGGCTCTTGGTATGGCCCTAAAATATCAGTAAATAATATAACAACATAGGAATAACAATAATGGCTACAATTATGGTCATTTGTTGAGCAACTCCTCTATTCCAAGCCCTGAGCAAGGTGTTGTTAAATATATTATCAAGTTTATGCTTCAAAATAACTGTGTGAGGAAAGTATTATTACCCATTTCAAAAAGGAATGGAGACTCAGAGACATGAAATGACAGTCAGGATCCTATCCAGGTTTTGTCTGCTTTGAGAGCCCAGTTGACCATGACATTAGTCTGGCTGCTGTCAATAACTGATGTCCCTGAAAGTAAGCTGGAAACCCTTCTGAAATGCCAGAAGAACACTTGCCTCTGTGAATGAAAGTCCAGAGACCCTGGCGGCACCACCACCCTCCCTTACCCCAAGGCCAGCAGAAATGCCATAGCCCAGTGATGGCAAACCTATGTATGGCATGCATTTCCCAGTCAGCTATTTGTTATCACTGAAAGCTCTTTCTTTTTTTTTTTTTTTTTTTTAGCATGACTGGGGTTCGAACTCATGACCTTGCACTTGCCAGGCAGGCACTTGTGCCACGGAGCTATGTCCCTGGCCCATTCATTAAGAGCTCTTTAAGGCTTTCCATCTCTGCAAATCTGTGACGTCCAAATAGTTCCCAAAGAGGGTTATAATGTAATATGGTTATACTTCCTCCACACCTCAAAATAGATCAGAAATCGAGCTGCAGACATCTTATTAAGCATGAACTGCCCTTGACAGTGTGTTTCACACTTACGTGCCTTGAGTTTATTCAGGGCCTCTGCTGAAGCATACCAAGCGCCATTAGCTTATTAATTCTCCCAGCACTCCTACAAGGCAAAGCTGGTGGTATCCTCAGCTGATTTTGTAGTGTTGGCTCCTTGATGGCTGGAGCTGTGTAGGTCTGCCATGATTAGGAGTTAGAGAAAGAAGTAATAGTGATGTAGCAATAAAACTAAGACCCTGAGACTGGGACACAATCCAGGAGTCCGGTTCCTGCCCTGGAACTCTACATTGTTTTATTTGCCAGGTAGTTGCTATGTAATTCTGAGAAGTTACTTCATCTCTTGAAAATGAATTAATTTATCTATAAAATAGAAAAGATTGTGGCTGCGCCTAATGGCACACGCCTATAATCCCAGCACGTGGGAGATTGAGGCAGGATATTCAGTAAGAGTTCAAAACCAGCCTGGGCTACAAAAGTGAGCTCAAGGCCAGCCTGAACTGCATAGTGAGACCCTTTCTCAAAAAGACAAAAGAAAGAAAGAAAGAAAGAAAGAAAGAAAGAAAGAAAGAAAGAAAGAAAGAAAGAAAGAAAAGAAAAGAAAAGATTGGGGCCAAGGAGATAGCTCAGGGGCACAAGTGCCTGCCTGGCAAATGCAAGGTCCTGAGTTTGATCTCTGGTTCTGCAAAAATAAAATAGTAAAGATAGCCACATGTGGTGGCACATACCTGTAACCCCTGCATTCTGAGAGGCTGAGGCAGGAGGGTTGCAAGTTCAAATTCAGTCTGGGCAATTTAGTAACTTAGCAAGATCCTGTCTCAAAAGTGAAAAAAAAAATTTTTTTTTAAAAGATTAAGGATGCCAAGCATGATGACACACACCTGTAATCCCTGCACTCAGAAGGCTGAGACAGGAGGATTGCTACAGTTATAGACCAGCCTAGGCTACATGGTGAGTCGAAGGCCATAGCAAGACCATTTGAACTACATGGCAAGATCCTATCTCAAATAGGATGAGGGATATGTCTTAGTGCTAAGGCCATAGACTTAATCCTTTATCCAGTACCACAGAAAATAAATAGATTAAACAACAACAACAACAACAAAATTTAGCACTATGCACTTCCTGAGCTTTTTTGTTTTGTTTTGTTTTGTTTTGTTTTGTTTTGTTTTTAATGTATTTAGTACAGGGTCTATAGGGTCTTACTGTACACATCAGACTCATAGTGATCCTCCAGTTTTCAGCCTCCCAAGCTCTGGGATCACAGGCATGTGCCACCACACCCAGTCTCAATTAAGTCCCTAGGGGCAGGGCCAGGGCTGTCATAGCATGCAGGAAATCAAACCCCTAGTCCCTGCACCTGCTTAAAAAGCAGGCTTTAATCTGCTGAGCTATCTGGTGGCCCTCTTGGGGTTTTTTTGTTTGTTTGTTTGTTTTGTTTTTTTGTTTTTTGTTTTTTGGCTGGCTGAAGCTGTCTTAAGGGCAGGTCTCATGCTTCATGTATGGGTGGGGATCCAACTGCAGTCCCGGGGCACCTGAAAGACTTTGCCAAAGCATGTGCTTTAGTCAACCGAGCTACCTGGTAAGCCCCTTGCTTTGTTTTTTGAGACAGGGTCTCATGTAGTATGGGCAAGCCTTGAACTTGATAGGTTCTGGCCCTGGTATGAATTGCTAAAGTCATCACGGTGGTCATCTAATATGGCCAATGCCCTTAAAACAAAAGGCCACCTCCCCCGTTCTTCTCCAACTCAGCCCAGGGTACAGTTTCATCTTTCCTGCCACCTCAGGAAAGACCCCAAATCAGTTTCTCAGGTATATCTAAACATCTTCAAACCCCTCCCCTGGCACAAGGCCATAAAAGCCACAGCATCTCTTTGTCCAGTTCAGAGAATTCCTTGACCACCCTAAATTCTCTCCATGTCCTCAAAGAGAATAAAGCCCCTTTAACCTTTTTCCTTCTGCCTGTTTCTTTGCTGTGCCAAGAACCTATCAGAACTTGCTTTTGTAGCTCAAGCTGATCTCGAACTCATGAATCTCCTGCCTTGGCCTCTCAAATCTGAGCCTCAGCCGCTTAGATTACAGGCATGAGCTACCACATCCAGCCTTGTAGTTTAAAAGTATAGGATTTAGCTAGGCACAGTGGTATTTGCATATAGTTCCACATAGTAGAGAGACTGAGGGAGGAAGATCAGTTGAGTCCAAACTTCCCTGGGCTACACAGCTATCTATGCCTTGTCTTGAAAGAAACGAAAGGAAAAGGAAGGAAAGGAGAGAGAGAAAAGGGCAAGTCAGCTACAGGTTCTTCTGCTACTAGCTTTGTGACTTTGGACAGATGTCTTCACAAACAAACCTCTGTCCCCATTTAACCGAGACAGGATTTGATAGCTCTAAAATGAAGGGTTTGAAAGTGCCTTGTAAGCCATTAAGCAGCTATTTCCCTTCTTTTTTTGAGACAGGGTCTCTTGCTATGCAGTTCAGGCTAGCTTTGAGCTCACTTTTGTAGCCCAGGCTGGCCTCGAACTCACATCGACCCTCCTGCCTCAGCCTCCCAAGTGCTGGGATTACAGGCATGCGCCACCACGCCCGACTGATTTCATAGAAATGTTATGAAAAACCTAATGATTAAAGACAAAACATGCCAGATGTGGTAGCCCATACTGTTAATCCCAGCACTCAGAAAATTGAGAGTTAGGGCCAGGGAGATAGCTCAGTAGAATAAGCACTTGCTTAACAAGCACAGGGTCCTGAGTTCAATCCCTGGCACCAGGAAAAAAAAATTGAGAGTTAAAGGCTACCCTGAGCAG
>PVKN010005196.1:12413-31544 GCA_004027915.1 Capromys pilorides
AAAAAAAAAAAAAAAAAAAAAAAAAAAAAAAAAAAAAAAAAAAAAAAATCAAAAAAAAAAAAAAAAAAAAAGGCTACCCTGAGCTACACTGAGCACCTGTCTCAAAAAACAGGAAGTAGGGGCCAGGGAGATAGCCCTTTGGCACAAGTGCCTGGCTGGCAAGTGCAAGGTCATGAGTTCGAACCCCTGTCCCACAAAATAAAATAAAATAAACAGGAAGACCAGCCACTAAAACTGGGCGTGGTGGCGTATGCCTATAATCCCAGCACTGGTTTATCACACAATACAAAAAAAAAAAAAAAAAAGTCTTAATTTTTAGTGACCTAAAGTAAGGGAAGTAGAGCGGAATGTGGTGGCACACGCCTGTAATCCTAGCACTTGGGAGGCTGAGGCAGGAGGATAGATGTGAGTTCGAGACCAGCCTGGGCTACAAAAGTGAGCTCAAGGCCAGCCTGAACTGCATAGTGAGACCCTGTCTCAAAAAGACCAAAAAAAAAAAAAAAAAAAAAAAGTAAAGGAAGTGACAGCGTGTGGTGGGAAATGTATGCAATAATCACAGCTAGAGCTATCCCTAGCTCCCCTCTGCGATTTGGGGGAAATTACCTAACCTCTCTGAGCATTTAAAAACCTTGCCTCTAACAGTAAAGACCTCAGAAGAACAAGTGATCCAGCCTCATAATTGGAGCCTGCTCAATAAATTCAACTACTAACAAATACAGAGACAGGCCCATGAAGCGCTGTTAATGGAAAGAATCCAACTGGAATCAACAACTGAAATTTCCCTGCACGAAACCAAACGGGGTCGTGAGTTTCCAAATAAGCGATCGAGGCTCTAGGAAGTTCCGTTGAGTAGGGAGGGTCCCATCCAGCGCCCTAGCTGCTCTGGACCCTGCGGGCTGACTGGTCAGAAGGGGGCCCCGCCTGAGCTTGATAAAGGGGTGAAGGAGGAAAGAATGTACTGATTCACCGCCGCGCCCGTCCCCTGCCTCTAATCTCTCTTCCGGAATTTTACAGCCTCTACTGCAAGGCCGAGGGCGGAGGGAGGGCCGGGCGCCAATTCCAGCAGGCCGAGCACCCTCCTCGGCCCCAGCCGGGCCTCGCCGAGCAGGATCAGCCTGGAGGAGGAGTCCCACGCAGAGCCCGACACGGGTGCTCCGAGCTGCCTCCGCGGTCCTGGGCGCCCCCAACCCGCGCGCTCGCGGTTTTGGGAGAGCCTGGCAGAGAGCGAAGGGAGCTGTCAACTCAGGGAGAATCTGAGCTCGTTGTGCGCTGGGGTTGGCGGGGTTGGCTATCTATCCCAGGATAGATAGCCAGGAGCTGGGCCCAGGGGACGAGGGGTCCCTTCCAGGGCACTTAGCGCTTGGGATCCCCGACCCAACCACCCTCAGATGTAGCTAGAGTTTCACCAGAAAAGAAAACGTCTTCAGGACTTGGCTGGAAAGGAGAGGAGAAAGAAATGAAGAGAGAGGGAGGAAAGGAGGGAGGGAGGGAGGGAGAGAGAGAGACAAATGGCTCAACTTCCTGTTTTATCTTACAGATGGGGCAAACTGAGGCACGGAGAGGGCAAGGACCTGCTGGAGATCAAACTGAGAACCCACAGCAGACTCCAGGACAGTACCTGAACCTGTGGTGCTGCTGTCTTCAGTTGGCAATATTCCTTGATATGTTGTGACTCGATTTCTCCGTTTGGTGGTAGGAAAGAATTGAAGAATTTATTAAGAACTGTTGGAAGTAGAATGCAAATTTTCTTGCAATGGGTGTGTGAAATCACGGTACTCACAACTAATATTTATAGAGCATTTGTGCTGGGCACTGTTCTTCTGAGCACTTTATTAACTGCTGTCATTTCCACAGTCTCATGAAATGGGTAGTATTATTCCTGCTTTACAGTACTAACCCTATCCCTACTCTGTTATCAGATTTTATGAAGAAGTTGGGTAGACTAGAGATAGCTCAGCGTTCTAAGTGCCTGCCTGGCAAGCACCAGGACCCAAGTTCAATCCCCAGTAACACATGTTGTGCTGGCCCTGGAACCCCTGGCACACCATGCTGCCTGAAACCGGATGATGGCACAGGCCTGTAATCCTAGTGCTGAGGAGACTGAGAGGAGGGATCACTAGGAGTCTGAACTGTGTAGCAAGACCCTGTATCAAACAAATAAAAGAAATGGAAAAAAAAAATTTAAAAAAGAAATGGGAGAGAATAACAACAAAACCATTTGACAAAGGTCACCCAGGTAATGCATGATAGAGCTGGGAGGATTTGAACTCAACAAGTAGTTTTCCAGGAGGTTCTAACCTAGCAAGTATTTTTCCAGGGCCCACACCTTCAACCACTAAGTGTTGGCATCTCCTAAGGAAAGTGTGGTCGCAATCTACCTACGTGTGGGTTGTTGGGTTAGAAGTGTAAACTCTTCCTTATAGAAAGACTTTCTTTTTCTGGCTGGCTCAGGCTGCCTTATAGGTAGGTCTGGGGATTGAACTGCAGACCCCCATGCCTGACTGGGACTGCATGTGCAAGTGCTTAAACCACTGAGCTATCCCGAAAGCCCCCCTTTTCCCTATAGAAACTTCTCTGAGTGACTTAGATTATCTTTGCCCATATAAATGTTTAATATAGACTCTATGACTAGATAATGTTTCTACACACTTGAGGTCTCCGAGCACTGGGTTAAATGGGGCAATCAAGGTCACAATGCACTTGAGAGGACACTTTTCCTCCCAGGTACACAGCTTCCTAATTTTTGTTAGATCCCACGACCCTACCCCAACAGACACACACACATGTGCACACATGGGCATATGCACTGGCTTCCATTTTGGTAACTCCAGTACCCAGGACCATATCAGTGACCCTAACTTGACTACTGCTATGTTGTCAAGGGTGCTGATAAAAAGGTTACCCTGCCCCTCAAAACACACCCCCCAGATCAGCTTCCCCACTTCATATGTGTGGAAACACACAACTGCTTGGTCTGTTTATTTGTTTATTGCAGGACCGGGGTTCAAACTCATGACCTTGCACTTGCCAGGCAGGCACTTGTGCCATAGAGCTATCTCCCCATTCCCAGAACTGCTTGGTTTATAGCCAAATGGCAGTCCTTTTTTTTTTGTGGAACTGAGGATCAAACTCAGGACCTTGCACTTGCCAGGCAGGCACTTGTGCCCCTGAGCTATCTCCGTGGCCCTGGCAGTTCATATTTTTATTAAAATGCTCACATCACCAAATATGGTGGTGCATGCCTGTGATGCCAGCTACTGTGAAGGCTGAAGCAGGATGATTATAAATTCAAAGTCAATCTTGGCAATTTAGTAAGACCCTGCCTCAAGAAAGCAATTGTAGGTATAGCTCAGGGGTGGAGTGCTTTCCTAGCTTGTGTGAGGCTCTGGGTTTGATCTCTAGCACTAAAAAAAATAAAAAAGCAAACATAACAAGAGAGAAAGTGAACTGGACCACATCAGCCATTTTCATGTAATGTGAATCAGCTCACCAAAACCCTCCTTAAAAACAAGTTTTGGGAGGGAAAGACCAGAACTACCATTCTACCCGAAAGAATCTCAGAAGTCACCCAGAGTGAGCCACCCTTTCAAGGGCCTAGGTAAAGGTGGCCAGGTGAAGGTGGTGCATGCCTGTAATCCCAGAGGATCATTGTGAATTCAAGGCCAGCCTGAATTACTTAGTGAGTTCGAAACCAGCCTGAACTATACATCAAGACCCTGTCTCAAAACAAAAGAAATGAAGGGAAAAGCAGAGCCGGCGAGATGGTTCAGTGGCCTAAAGCACCTGCTTAGGCAAGCTTAGGCAACCTCAGGAACCACGGTTCGATCCCCGGCACCACATACTATGCCAGCCCCACCCCAGGACACGCTGAGCCTATAAATAAATAAATAAATAAGGTGAAGCAATGATGAGCAGTTTCCTAGGTCATCAGAGAGACTGAGAGCCTCAGCAGGGACTGGAAGGAAAGGAATCCATTGTGGGAGGGAACAGAAGGACAGGCAGAGACAGAGAAGATTAGCTCAATGTCAGAACAATTTTCCTCTATTTGTATTTTTAAAAATATTGTCGCCCAGGGCCACCCAAATATCGCAGCAGGTTAAAGCACCTGCAAGCAGGTGCAGGAGCCAGGGGTTCGATCCCCGGGGCCTGCTGTGCTATCCACCACCACCCCCCACACAGCCCCGGGCCCACTGAGACAGCAATTGAGACTCATTGTAGTGTCATGCACCTGTCATCCTAGCTCTTGGGAGGCTGTAAACAGGTGGGTCACTACCAGTCTGATAGTGAGATCCTGAACACCCTGTATACCCTTACCTAAAAAAAAAAAAAAAAAAAAAATTGTCCCCCTTCCACCTGAAAAATAATACATGTGTTTATGGTATGTAAATTTGAGTAATAAACATGCTTCTTATACTTCTTAATTAGAGATGGATGTCTAATGAAGTAGAAATCTACCCTGAGAAAGAACCACTATGGGGCAAAAGGTTCTCCCCCTAGTGCACACTGGTCTTGCACTCACGCTGAAGCCCAGGTTGGCCTGGAGCTCTCAGCAATCCTTGTGCCTCAGCCTCCAGAGTACTGGGATAACAGTCATGTACCACCACTGCTAGCTCCAAGACATACTATAAAACAAACAATCATTTCTTTTCTTTTTTGAATATTTAAATTTTTATTTTATTTTTATTTATTTATTTATTTTTTGCAACAGGGTCTCGCTATGCAGTTCAGGCTGGCCTTTGTAGCCCAGGCTGGTCTCAAACTCCTACTGATCCTCCTGCCTCAGCCTCCCAAGTGCTGGGATTACAGGCATGCGCCACCACACCCGGCTAAAATTTTATTTTAAAGAGGAAAAATAGCAGAAACAAAGATAGAAAAACAGTAATAAGCAAGAGTACATATAGTACAGAATTTCAAAACAATCATATTTCTGTTAAATGCACATACATGAATTCCTAGAAAAGACTGACCCTCAGACACATATCTGGAAGGACAACACAATCTGAATTATTAGTAGCCAGGCCTATTAACACATGACTAGCACTAGGGAAGCTGAGGCTGGAGGATCACTGAGAGTTCAAGGCTAGCCTTCGCTACAAAATGAATTCAAGTCCAGCCTGAACTGCACAGTATAAAACTTTATCTGTCTCAAAGAGACCACACACACACACACACACACACACACACGCAAAGGCTTGAACAGTTTTCTGTGTCAGTACATTTAGATTTGTCATCTTGTTCTTTTTAAAATCAGCCTACATAAGTTGGCTGACTATAATTTATTTAAAGTTTCCCCTATTGATAGATATTGCAGTTCTTTCCAATTTTTGCTATTACAAGCAGTACTGTAATACATATACATGTAGTATGGAGTTCAGATAAGGCCTTATTATATTAACAAAGTTGCCCTCAAACTTGTGATTCTCCTGCCTCAGACTTCCAAGTGCTGCAGTTATGGCCATGAATCACAGTTCCCAGAGGCAAAAGACATTTTTGCATATACATCTTGGAACACTTTTGTTGTTGTTTTTGTTTGTTTGAGAAAGCATCTTGCTCTTAATTCAGACAGACCTTAAACTCACTATATAGCCCAGGCTGATCTTGATGGTAATCCTCTGACTCAGCCTCCCAAGTGCTGGGATTGGAGGCATGCACCACCATGCCTGGCAGGAGCAGTTTTAAACGCATTCTATAAGATAGATTCCCAGGGAAACTTCCTCTTAAAACATACCTCACCAATTACAATTTTTATTTTATTCCAGATGCCTTGATATAAAAGCATATTTCTGATCAAAATCACACAAAATGCTTAATATATAGTACACATGAAACAAATGCTCAAGCCAGGCGTGGTGGCTTACGCCTGTAATCCCAGCACTTGGGAGGCTGAAGCAGGAGGATCGTTGTGAGTTCGAGACCAGGCTGGGCTATAAAAGTGAGCTCAAGGCCAGCCTGAACTGCATAGCGAGACCCTGTCTCAAAAAGACAAAAAAAAAAAAAAAAAAAATGCTCATTATTTTCATGACCACTGTTACCACTGTTTCATATAATTAGTCCTGTGGAAAAAAGTTCATTCCTTTGGTCCACAATTATTGTTTTGTTTGGAGTCTTGCTATGTAGTTCAGGTCAGGCCTGAACTCAAGATGTAGCCCAGGCTGGCCTCAAACTCATGGCGATCACCCCACCTCGGTCTCCCAAGTGCTGGGATTATAGTATACAACATCACAGCCACCTTGCTCAACAGTTACTGAGGAGCCCCTGGCAGGTGCCTGAAGTTTCAATAATAAACAGATGCATGCCCAGGTGGACAGTACATGCCTGTAATTGTAGCACAGTGGCAGGCTGAGGCAAGAGAATCACAAATTTGAACTCTACATGGGCAATATAGAGACCCTGTCTCTAAACCAGAACAGAGAAGAAAACAGAACAGAATGGAGCGCCCAGCGCGGTAGTTCACGTCTGTAATCCCAGCACTTGGGAGACTGAGGCAGGAGGATCAGTTCGAGTTCAAGACCAGCCTGGGCTACAAAAGTGAGCTCAAGGCCAGCCTGAACTGCATAGTGAGACCCTGTCTCAAAAAGACAAATAAATAAACAGAACAGAGCAAAACAAAAGGCTTGGGGATGGGCCAGTGAGATGGCCCAGTGGTCTAAAGCACCTGCTTAGGCAAGCTTAGGCAACCACAGGGACCTCAGTTCACTCTCCGGCACCACATGCTGTGCCAGCCCCACCCCTAGGGCAGACTGAGCCAGCCATAAGACAAAGAAAGGGAGGGAGGGAGACAGAGAAAGAGAGACAGAGAGAGAGAGAGAGAGAGAGAGAGTGAGTTTACAAGTCCTGGGGATGTAGTTCAGTGCAAAGGGCAAAGGTCCTAAATTCAATCTCCAGTAACACACACACACACAAATGTAGACTCTGCCCTCCGGAAGTTAGCTTGATGACGTGGCGTTTATGATCTCCTGAAACGAGTACGCCAAATTGGTAAGTGCAGGAGAGATGAGGAAGTGCATAGAAGAGTCATTCAACCTGCCTGAAGGGCAGGCGAGAGAAAGACTAAAAGTAGCACTAGTTTGAATCATCCCAACAGAAAAACAGAAAAAGTAATGAGCACTCCACTTCTGGAGGTATCCAAGCAGGGGTCACGACACCTTCTTCCACATATACTGGTAGGGAAAACCAGCTGGAAGTAGCGCATGCCTGTTAATACCAGCACTCAGAAGGCAGAAGGATTGAACACAACTTTGAGGCCAGCCTGGGCTCCATATTAAGTTCAAAGCCAGTCTGAACTACATAGTGAAACCTTGTTTCAACAAAGGAACAACAGTAACAAAAAACAGTTAACCAGATCAGTAGTTCTTAACTATCCACCATCAGGCTGGTGGTGGCACATAGAGAAAGGAGAAAAATACGGCTAAAGTAATGAGTTTTTTTTTCAGTGCTTGGCACTCAGTCCAGGTCCTTGCACATTTACCTTGCCCTCTACCTCAACCTCAAAGCTACAACCCTAGGGCCGATGAGATAGCTCAGCAGTCTAAAGTGCCTGCTTAGCTGGGCGTGGTGGCGCCTACCTGTAATCCCAGCACTTGGGAGGCTGAGGCAGGAGGATCTGCGCAAGTTCAAGACCAGTCTGGGCTACAAAAGTGAGCTCAAGGCCAGCCTGAACTGTCTTTTTTTGTCAAAAAGACAAAATAATAATAATAATAATAGTAATAATAATAAAGTGCCTGCTGAGGTAAGCACAAGGACACTGGTTCGATCCCCAGCACCACATGCCATGCTAGCCCTACCCCCAGGACAGGGTGAACCAGCTAAAAAAAAAAAAAGAAAAGAAAAAGAAAAAGAAAGAAAGGAAAAGAAAGAAAAAGCTATAACCCCAGCTCTAAGAGGTGAATATTCATGTGCTAAGTTTCTTTGGCTTAAGGTACAGTTACGGTCTTTTTTTTTTCTTTTTCAGTTACAGTCTTTTAACTGAAAAGTATGTACTCTTCCTATTTTAGTGTTAAAATGTGAAGCAGTATTTATAGCACAAGGTACTTGTGTTCTTTCAGTGTTCTTGTTTGGACAAACTAAGAGCTAGGAACTCTTATCTTACTCTCCTTCCTCATTTTTTTGACTACTGATAATATCTAAAAGTCAGAGGCCTTCTGGGCCAGATGACTTCCAAGACTGTTTCTATCCCTGTGATTATAAGATTCTCTGCTCAGCACTGATTAAGGTCTGAAGCTAAATTGAATTTGGGATCTGTGAGCCAAAGGCTTTTCAACAGAGACAGGGTAAAAATAAGAACATAAATGCAGGAGGAAGTTAAAAAACAAAAGAGACAAGAATTTGGTGTCCCTTTAAAACTGTTTTTTGGTTCCCACACCACAGCTGATCAGCTCAGGTTTCCATATAGACTTGTTCTCCTGCTTCAGGAAAGTGCCCTACCCAAGGAGAGAGACTGTCGAAATAACAGACAGAAGTGGTATGGGAAAAATCAATTTGGTGCAGTTTTCACAAACCTTTAAAAGAGAGCGATTTAAGTGACGAAGGGGTTTCATGACCAGCAGCAACACAGCCTCTGAAGGGAAGGCTCCTATTTTCCGGCATCTCTCTGAATGGGTGGGAAGGGAAGAAAATAATTTTTTTCCTTCCCCTTTATAAGAAAATGGAGGCAATGAAAAGCAAAAGTCTCCCATAATGTCCCATTAAGGAGAACAAATGAAATGCTTCTCCCCTGGAACCAGGGGAAAAAAAAAAAATGCAAACCCACAGACAGGCACTGAGAAGGCCTTCCCCTCAAAGGGGGAGGCGGGGAGACCCACACCAAAGTATGCACCAGCACACCTGCCCTGCCGTTACCATGGCAACGCCTCACCTTTTGCATTCCTTAACTTGGGGGTTGAGACCAGTGCAGGGCCCATTTGAGTTTTCCTATGTCTCCTTGGCTTCTGGAAAAGGGAGGAGAGGGGGAAATTTTAAATAAGCCTTCCTGCCGCCTTGTTCCTTGCCTTGCAGCGCTGTACCTAGGCCTCCCTAGGTGGGGGGCAGGATGAAAACGCACTGTGGGAGCCCAGAAAGCCTAGGTTCAAATAGTAGCTCCTCAGGAATCTTCCTTCCTTCCTTCCTTCCTTCCTTCCTTCCTTTCTTTCTTTCTTTCTTTCTTTCTCTTTCTTTCTTTCTTTCTTTCTTCTTTCTTTCTTTTCTTTTGTTGAAACAGCATTGCTCTGGACCTTTCCTCAGGCACAGAGCTGATGGACTAGCCCACTGTGGGACAGATATGATCCCAAGCTAGCATGGGAGAAGCAAGTGCTGATTCTGTCACTTCTTGGGGAGGGACAAGCACATGGAACCTGAACTGCACTGAGAGGAAAGGGACTCTGAAGAAGACTCCCCATACTTTGGCACATTTTTGGGGCCCACAAGTGTTCAGCATGAGGGGGTCAAAATTAAGAATGAGACGTGGTGACTCTGACCAGAAGGAGGCAATGCACTCCCCTGAGCCACAGTTTCCCCCTGAAGACCAAAATATTAATATGTAATGGATCAACTGAATATTGAGCTGTAACTATGGAATACTATTAGGTTCCCTTATGCTTCCTGTTATCTATTCTAGGGAACGTACTCTCAACCTCTTTTCAAGGCTGATTAGTAAAGAGTAACTTGAGTAACAGTCTACCTAATCTAAGTCCTGTAAACATACTTAGCTTAAGATGCATCTAGGGGCTGGGGAGATAGCTCCGTGGCACAAGTGCCTGCCTGGCAAGTGCAAAGTCATGAATTTGAACCCAGACCCACTTAAAAAAAAAAAAAGATGTGTCTTGTAAAACAGCTTACTCAGCCAACCCCCACACAGCCAAGTTGCACATGTCCTAAACTATGAAAGACCCCCCTTAGTCATGTGACTTTCTTTTTAAAAGTTCCTTGCTTTCCGGGCTAGGGGGTCAAACAGTCTTCTCCTGTGTGAGAAATGATTGGCGGCCCTGAGCTCAGTAATAAAGGCTCATTTTAAATTCTCATTTTTGGATTTTGGTCTGGCCTCTGTTTGAGAACCCATAATACAGTACATAGAACGAAGCAAAGAACAAGACACAAGGGCTGGGGAGATAGCTCTGTGGCACAAGTGCCTGCCTGGCAAGTGCAAGGTTGTGAGTTCAAACCACGGTCCCACAAAAAAAAAAAAAAAAAAAGACTTTTTAAGAACAGATACAGACCTGAATCCAAGGTCAGATTTCCAAGGCCCAATTGAGAGACCTTTGATAATTTGAACTCTAACCCCTTTGAGTCTCTGTTTTCTTGCAAGAGGATACTCATAATCATACTAACTTGTAAAGGTATCACTAGAATTCAGGAAGACATTGCTTATAAACCATATCCGACCTGCATCCATAAAATGATTATAGAAACAGAACTCCTGACCAAGGGCTCAGTGTACTGGAGGCTGTGCGACACCCTTGTCACTGTTACATGCACAGAGCCTGGCCTCTGGTTGACATTCCACCTACATTACTTCCAGCGTTTTTAGATTCTTTCCTTGGCCCAGCCCACCTTTGTCCTCTCACCAGTTTTCACATGTGTCAGATTATTTTCTTTCCAGGCCAGGCAAGGTATAGTTCTGTGTCCTCTCCCAGTATTCCCCTTTTACCTCAGCCTTGGCTTCTCCACTCAGCTGAATGAAGAGGAGAGGGTTTGGGCCTGGCCCAGTGGCCTGGCTCCACAGAGCTCCTCTGGAGACTGACGTGGGGGAAAAGGCAGGGCGTGCATCAGCCATGATACAATCGCAGCCTCATGGCTTGGCCCACTTCCTCCTCTGGGTGTTTACCAAGCCTGGATTCCATGGGAACCTTTGGAAGTGTATACTGTCAGGGGTGGGCAGCCCACAAAACTGTCCCTGGAGCAGAGACCGTTTAGGAAGAAAGTGACACTGCGTCCCCTGGGCCTCCTGTGTCCTAGGCTCAGGGACATAGGAAGGAGATACTAGGTGTCATGTGGAACCCAGAGGGAGAGGCAGGGAAAGAGGCTGGAGGAGGGAGGCATGGCTGGGGACAAACTTCTGGCTGTTGCCAGGTCCAGCTTCCAGACACAGCTCTGGGGAGGCAGATGAATAGGCCCTTTATCTAAGCTCGGGGGAGGGGACCATAAAAGGGGGTCTCAGGTGACAGGAGCCTCCGCATAAACCCAGAAGCCCTCATCTCTTTCTTCATAGCAGAAATCCTAGCTGGAAAGAGGCTTCTCTGAAGAATTTTATTTTCCAGCCGTTTGCTGGGGACCCTCATTTGGGAAGCCCCTTCCTAACCCCACAGGCCTTGCTGGATCACTTGGCAACATTCTCAGAAGCCCAGTGTCCATAGTGGTTAAGGACGTGGATCTAGCAGCCAGTTTTCGGCTCTTCCCAGTTACTGGCTGGAGGCTGGAGGCTGGAGGCCAGTCATTTCGCCTGACTCTCGACTTCCCCCTGGCAAAGGAGGATAAGAGAGTCGCTTCACAGATAAAGCCTCTAGGCCTGCAGCGCATTGCCTGGCAAAGGTAAAAGCTCTCAAAAACTATTAGATGTGGTTATTTTTTTAATTAAGAATAAGGACTGGAAAGCCTTGTCTTCTGAAGCTGGGGCCCAGCTGTCCTGTTTCCTTGAATATCTAATGACTGTTTTCCAGTTATCAGAAAGGACTCAGGGTTCCCCTCCCCCAGAGCTGTGAAACTGAGTTGCAAAGCTTGCTGGAGCTCCTGAGTCATTCAGCAAAACGGCCCAAGATAATCAGTGGATCAAGGCAACTAGACGCAGAGTGGGGAAAACCCAGCTAGAAGGCCCGGGCTTCCTCATAGGGGCAATTCCCTCGGCGGGGACCTCTGCTGGGCTTTCACTCTAAGTTCCACAAACAAGCCAGCACCTGGTACCCGATAGCTCCTTGGGCCCTTTAGTCCCTAGAATGGGACAGTAGTTACACATGGGTCCCTAGTACTTCAGTGCAGCATCTGTTTTTTTTTTTTTTTTTAAGTTATTTATTTATTTATTTATTTATATTATGGCCCGCTCATCCTGCCCTGGAGTTGGGTTTGGCGCAGCATGTGGGGCCGGGGGTCAAACTGCCGTCCCTGGGGTTGCCTAAGCTTGCCTAAGCAGGCGCTTTATTTATTTATTTATTTTTAAATTTTATTTATTTATTTATTTATTTGTTTGCTTGTTGTGTTTGTTTGTTTCTTTATTTATTCATTTTGTGGCTGGCTCAGCCTGCCCTGGTGGTGGCACTGGCGCAGCATGTGGTGCCGGGGATCGAACTGCAGTCCCCGCAGTTGCCTGAGCCCTCCTAAGCAGGCGCTTTAGACCACTGAACCATCTCGCCGGCCCCCAGTGCAGCATCTTGGGTGACAAAAAGTCTCTGACTTTGACTCTCCTTACCACCATGTTTTTTGTTTTTTTTTCCATTTTATGTATTTGGTACAGGATCTCACTACAAAGCTCAGACTCATAGTGATCCTCCTGCTGTCGGCCTCCCCAGCACCGGGATTAAAGGCATGTGCCACCATGTCTGGACTTGGTCACCAGCTCAGCACACCCAGGAGGCAGAGTTAGCATGGCATATAGGACCAGGGATCAAACCCTGGTCCCTGTGCTTGCCAAAGCAGGCAGTTAGTCTGCTGAGCTATTTCAACCCGCCCTCCTTCCCACCATCTTCTACTCTCATTACCCACTCATTTCCAAGCCCTTGTCCTTTGGTTTCTGCCCAACTATTCCACTCATAGCTTCTCATTACACTCCTTAATGACCCCCTAGTACCCTAGACTAAACCCAGGGGTGCTCTAGCACTGAGCCATATATGCCCTAATCTTTTACAAACTTTATTCGAGGCACAGTCTCACTAAATTATCTCAAATTTGTAATCCTCCTGCCTACCTCCCAAGTACTGGAATTATAGGCAAAGAGTTGTTTACCACCATTATTGATGATCTCTTTCATTTTTCTTTCTGTACTGGAGTATTAAACCCACCACACAGCCAGGTGTGGTGGCGCACACCTGTAATCCCAGCACTTGGGAGGCTGAGGCAGGAGGATCAGTGCAAGTTCAAGACCAGTCTGGGCTACAAAAGTAAGCTCAAGGCCAGCCTGAACTGCATAGCGAGACCCTGCCTCAAAAAAATAAATAAGTAAAGATAAAAAATAAAATAAAAAATAAACCCACTAACTGAGCTCCACACACTGGTTCAGACAGGGTCTCACTTTGTGCTTCATAGTGGTCTTGATCTCCCTACCTAGCCCAGGCTGGCCTCAAACTCACAGTGATCCTCCTGACTCAGCCTCCTGTATGCTGAAACTACAGACCAATGCCACCACTCCCAGTTCATTGATGATCTCTTTTTTCTTTTTCTTTTTTTTTTTTAATGCCCCTGCCCTAGGGGTGGGGCTGGCACAGGATGTGGTGCCAGGGACTTACCTGCAGTCCCTGCGGTTGCCTAAGCAGGTGCTTTAGACCACTGAGCCATTTCGCTGGCCCTCTTTTTTTTTTTCTTTCTTTCAGTACCAGGGATTGAACTGTGCTTGAGGACCTTGTGCTTGCCAGGCAGACGCTTATGCCACTGAACTATCTCCCCAGTCCCACTGATGATCTCTTCATTGCCAAATCCAAAAGGTTGTCTTCCAGTTTTTCCTTTTTGCTTTCCCTAAACACTGGGTGCTGCTGACCATTCTTTCCTTTACACTGTCCTTCCTGAGCTCCTGCAAAAAAAGCCTCGTTCTCCTCCTTCTGCAGTCAGCAGGTTGGGCAAGTCCCTATTCCTTCAACCTTGCTCCTCAGGGCTCTGCTGTTAGCCCCTTTCCTTTCCTACTCCTCCTGCCCCTCCAACATTAGCTGCAGCTGTGTCTCTGCCAGTAACTTAATCTATATCTCAAGCTCACATCTCCTCCCACTCCCCAGAGGCATTTGTTCCCAGGGAGCTGTACCTGCGTTACCCTGGGCACAGCTCAACCAGCTCAAGAGAGCAAAAAAAGGGAACTCTTTCTCTGCTCTGCGTGGGTTCTGAATCTTTTTTTTTTTTTTTTTTTACTTTATTTATGTTATGGCTGGCTCAGCCTGCCCTGAGGATGGGGCTGCACAACATGTGGTGCCAGGGATCGAACCACGGTCCCTGTGGTTGCCTAAGCCTGCCTAAGCAGATGCTTTAGACTGCTGAGCTGTCTCACCAGTCCTTTTCTTTTTTTAAACTTAACTATTTTATTTTATTTATTTATTTATTTTGGCCGGACTGGGTTTGAACTCATGACCTTGCACTTGCCAGGCAGGCACTTGTGCCACAGAGCTATCTCCCCTGCCCCTGGGTTCTGAATCTTGATGACTACACCACCTTTTACCCTGTTCCCTAAGCCAGAGGGCTTCACCCCCTCCCAGCCCAGCCCACAAAACACCCTGTTCTTAACCTCTTTTAACTAACCTCCCCCTCTGCTCTCTGCGTCCACTGTTTCTGCATCAGCAGAGGCCCTCTTCATGGCCTATAGCCTGGATTATTACATGTCTTGTGTAATAAGTAGGTTCTAGGCCTTAATTTCCTCCTGCTTTGTATTACGCTTCTTTCGGACTGTGTGCCCAAACACAGCCTTTTTTCCTGAGAAACACCTTTTCAGGCCTTGCTGAAAAGGTGTCCCTGCACTCCAGGTTGACCTCACTGAAGCCTACCCTGCTTGGCCATAGTGCTTTGAACCAGGGACCCACATGTGACCCAAGCTGGGCCACATTTGGTCTCCAGGGACTCTAAAACTGAGACATAGCAACTCTAGCTCAGATGCCCCAAAGGTCACCACAGTAAAGCAAACAAGTGAAATGGCCCAATGAGGGACACTGGGGAGTGGCAGCAATTGAGGCAATGGAGAGCGCGCCTGGGCTACAGGCAGCAGCTGCTACTCTGCTCTAGCAGATGGTTGCCATGGGAATATAGGCCCGGAGTTGTCAGATATTCTGATTTTTATGTGAAATTTACCAATTTTTGAATTTGGGGCACTAATTCATTCTTCTAAATAACATGATATAAGCATAGTTTTTGCATCATATTTGGCCTGCAAGGGGTTGCTAATTTGCAATGGATACCGAGGAGTCGAGTTGAGACACCCATAGACCCAAAGCTGGAGACAGCCTCTTCCTGCAGCACAGAAAGCCCTCTGCACAGAGAGAACAAAGCCTGCCGGGGCTGGCTCCTCCCTCTTCAGTTAGGCCACAGGCCCACATTTCCCAGCTGACACCTCCTGGCCTTCTTTCCAGGCCCTGGACTGTGTAACAGCTAAATGGTTTGGGCTCTAAAGCCAGGCAGACTCTGTGAGTTCCTGTGCTCTTGGGTAAGTCCGTTCACTTCTTTGGGCCTTGATGCCTTCCTCTATAAAATGGACCATTTTCCTCCTAGGGTGGTCCTAGGATTACATGAGCTATTGTTCAGAAAGTGTTGAGCGCAGGGCTGGGCGTCTAGTGACACCCCCAGAAGGCTAGCCACTGTTGTTAGCAGCAGTAACAGCGTTCTTTCTCATCTTGCCTGTTCTTCCACGACACTTTTCTGTTTGCATGACTCCAGACATCTGCCATTTACTCTTGTTGTCATTAGTTTATCTGCTTTAGTATATTGTAAACTTTTGAGCAAAAGGCCACAATTTCTCTCTCTTCATATGAGGTGGGGGAGGAAATGAGGTTGCAACAGCATTTTGTACATAGTAGAAATATATTTGTGGTCCAGCACTTAGAATTTAATCACCCTAAGAGCAAAGATCTGGTCTATATAATTGACTCTTGCATGCCCGGAGTGCAGAATTGGGCCCATATGGCTATAAAATGAAACAATACCTACGGAATAAAACAATGAAAGACTTCTTCTCACCCTCTACCAGCCTCTTATAAGGTACTCCTTGGAGAGTACTGGTGCAAATCTCAATCCACTATTTCTAAATAATAAGGCTCTGGAATCCCTGGGGCTGGAGAGGGATATTTTTTTTTTGTGAAACCCAGGGCCTCACACAAGATAAGCAGCCTTCTACTACTAAAATATATACCCCAGCCCTTTATACTTTAAGGCAGCCTCATTAAGTTGTTCAGGCTGGCCTTGAACTCCTGCCTTACACTCCCAGATAGTTAAGATTACAGGCCTGCATGACTGCCTGTGCATGGCTGGAATCTCTGTTACTAGCATCTCATTTTTCATTTAAGGCACTCTTCCCTCCCCTTCTCAGGGTGGCTAACTCATTTCAGCTTTGGAATGATCATGTGACCTAGGGCTAGCCAATGAGAGACAGCTTTTCCCCTGCCACAGGGCTTCCTTTAGTACTACAGTTCAAAGATAATCAGAAATGAAACTGATAGGAGGGGGAATTTGCTTCCCTCTAAGGAAGTTCCATCCTGAGAACAAAAACTAGAGCTGCCAGTGGCCTTACCACTACTACTGATAGAGAAAAGTCTCCTTAGGAATAGAGCACACACAGAAAAAGGTCTAATTAAGCAAAGGGAAAGAGATTTCTGGTGATGTTTTTGAGCAAGTGGATCCAGCTGAGTCCAAAACTAAGCCCTTGATTTTTCTGTTCAGAATAATCAATTCCCTTTTGCATTGAAGCCAACTTCAGTTGGGTCTCTATCACTTACATCCAAAGGAGTCTAGATTGATATTTGAGCTTTATAGACAGAAAGCCACAGTATATCACTACCTACACTTTCAGAGGAACCTGCTAGCCCATGATAATCCCCTTTCTCTAGGAACTGGGCCCTATCCCCAAACTCGACTAACACCCATCCCTGTCCCCAAGGCCACAGCTGGCTGGAGCTAGGAGGGACACCTAGCCCTGGATAATCAAATCACATACTCTGTTTTGGGGGCTTGGGTTTAGGATGAGAGGTCCTAGTTCAGTCTAAGCTTCAGGCTTCCACTGAGGGGGCTGCAAAATTGGCAGCTGGGAGGAGGAGGTCACGTTTATGGCCCAGCAGAGATGCCTGGCTGAAGAAGAATGACGCAGATGCACTCGGAGAAGCACAGGCTGGAGGCCATGCTTTCCCAGAGAGAGCAAAACAGAAAGAGCGCGCTGCTTCCCCATCCCTCATGAGACTAATTACTTCTCCTCTTGGGCTCCATGGGACTTCTTAGTGTTTGTGAGATTTCCTCCCCCATCATTACCCACTTTTTTTTTGTTTTAAACTTAAAATAGCTCCAGCATTGTTTTGTTTTTTTGCTTTTACTTGTGACTAAAAGATTTTCAGACAACGCTCCCAGAATAACGTCTGCAGCTAAGCTGTCCTGTTCACTAAGCTGACAACAAACACACCCGGCTCTGGCTCTCTGACTGAGATGCTGAAAGGTTGATTACTGGGCGCATAACCTCGGCCAAGACACCTGGGTTCTCAGGACTGTTTTCCTCCTCCGTAAAATGAGAAAAATAATGCCCACTTTACTTGGTTGTTGGGAAGACCCATGAGATAAGGCAAAAATAAAGAGTTCAGAGTAGTGCTAGGCTCAGAAAAGACAGGTAACCCAGTGTGCGGAAATGCAGAAGGGCTGAGTCCAAGCCCAGAACTACTGACCCAGAGAAACAAGGTCTGGAAACCCAACCCTAAGCCCTGCTCTCCTCCAGCACCTTTTCATCTCACTGGTAGCAACAAAGAGTAAGGGAACAAGCTCAGGCATGAGGGCCCACACCTGTAATTCCAGCACTTGGGAGGCTGAGGCAGGAGGATTGATGTGAGTTAGAGACCAGCCTGGGTTATAAAAGTGAGTTCAATGCCAGCCTGAACTGCACAGTGAGACCCTGTCTCAAAAAGACCAAAAATAAATAAATAAATAAAATAAGAGAACATCTTATTTATTTATTTCTGCGGAACCAGGGATCAAACTCAGGACCTTGCACTTGCTAGGCAGTCACTTGTGCCCCTGAACCATCTCCCCAGCCCCTATGTTTCACTTTTTAAAAATGTATTTAGAACAGGATCTATAGGGTCTCACTACGTAGATCAGACTCAGTGATCATTGCTGTTTTCAGCTTCCCAAGTGCTTGGGATTACAGGTGAGCACTACAATGCCCAGTCTCAATCATCGACTCAGTGCATCCCGGGGGTGGGGCCAGCACAGCACACCTGGGATCCAATCCCAGCTGCTGTGCTGTGTCTAAGCAGGCACCTTTAGTCCACTGAGCTATCTGGCAGGCCCTTATGTTTTACTTTTTAGATAATGTACATAGGTACACTACAATGCTACGAAGATATAGAGGAGAAAAGGCATGATGTTTAAAAAAGAAATGAAGGTGGGCGTGGTGGCACATGCCTGTAATCCAGCGCTTGGGAGGCTGAGGCAGGGGGATGGGTGTGACTCTGAGATCAGCCCGGCCTACAAAAGTGAGTGCAAGGCCAGCTTAAACTGCATAGCAGAGACCCTGTCTCAAAAAGACAAAAAATAAATAAATAAATAAAAAAGAGCATGGAGTATGATGCAAAATTTTATAGGGTATAATACAATATTTGCAGGCTGGCGAGATGGCTCAGTGGTCTAAAGCACCTGCTTAGACAAGCTTTGGCAACCGCAGGGACCACAGTTTGATCCCCAGCACCACATGCTACACCAGCCCTATCCCCAACGCAGGCTGAGCTGGCCATAATATTTAAAAAAAAGAGAGAGAGATCAGCCTGGGCTACAAAAGTGAGCACGAAGCCAGCCTGAACTTCATAGCAAGATGCTATCTCAAAAAGACAAAATAATAAATAGATAATAAAATTTTTGAAAAATACAAAATTTGCTTAAAAATTTTAGAGTGAAAGCCCAAAGAAGTTTCTCCTGCTTCTTATCCTCCAGCCCTACACAGTCTCGCACCACCTGCCTGGCAAAGCATTCATCTTCTCTGCCTTTGGGGTTACTTGGGTGGAAAAATTTATGAAGCATTTATGTAAGTACAAGTCCTAAGGCCTCAAACATTAAAGGTATTGACAAGGATAGATATCTACAACATTTTCTGCGTTGAAAAAAGAAAAAAAGCAGGCTACAGAAATATTGCTAGAATGGGAACAGTGGTCATCTCAGGCCATGGGCTGTCAGGTGATTTTTATGCTTTTGTGTACTGCTAGAAATGTCTACAATGTGCATGTACTATATTTAAAAATATATATAATAAAGCTAATTCCTTGGAGGTGATCTACCTTGATTTTACCTTCTCCT
>PVKN010005197.1:0-22851 GCA_004027915.1 Capromys pilorides
TAGTATATTTCTTCTTTAAAAATTCTATGCTTAAACAAACTTATTTCTATTTAGGCCTTTTTAGACATGCTTTATTATACCCAGGTCTCTGAACATATCTGTGTCTCATAGTAAGACCATGGTTGAGTTTGTATCCCATCCTTGTGCCCAGGACCATATAAACATAGACGTTTTACTTTGTACTCATTATAATTTTTCTTGCATTGGCCTTATACTGTTTCAGGCTTTAGAAGATGCCTTTTTGGCTATAGATGCCAAACTGACTACTGAAGAAGTCATTAAAGAGCTGGCCCAGATTGCAGGGAGACCTACAGAAGATGAAGATGAAAAAGATAAAGTAGCTGATGAAGATGATGGTGAGTGTGCCATCTCCTGTTTGAAAGGAAATCAGTATTTTATTACCAGTTGTAAAAGAGGATGGCTTCCTGGGGACCTGGAGAGTATTCACATTAAAGAATTATATGGTGTTCTGCGCTACACGTGGTTATGAAAAGGAGAATTAACCTTTATTGATTGGCTGAATCATAGCTGTAAGCTTTTTTATATATATTATCTTTTGTCATTGTGTTGGGGGTCTTCCTGGTTCCTGTTATTTATATGACCTTTTGTTTTTCTTTTGTTTCAATACCAGACCAATCATTAACCCCAGTAGCCAGTTAGTAAGCCTGAACCATAGGCCTAGGATATCATTGTGGGCTTCCTGGGTTTTTAGCCAAAATAGTGATTACAACTTAATAATAACAAATGAAAGGTGAGAGAAGAAATTGTTTCTCTGAGTAAGAAGAGGGTAAAAGAAAAAAATCAAAACAGGTCTAAAAAGAAAGAAGATAAGAGATTCTGAGACTTGATAAGTGAGAAGAAGGGCTGGCCAAATAGCTCAGTGGATTAAAGTCCCTGCAAGCAGGGACAGGGGTGGGGAGTTCAATCCCTGGGCCTGCTGTGCTGGGCCCCGTGCCCGGGATGTGCTGAGATTCAGATGGCAGCTGAGACTGGGTGTGGTGGTATGCATCTGTAATCCCAGCTCTTGGGAGGCTGTAAATAGGTGGATTAGTCAGATCTAGTAGTGAGACCCTGAATACCCTATAGATCCTTCCCTAAAATACAATAAATAAATAAAGATAAGTGAGAGGAGTTAGGAGTGGGAGGTTGTGGGGAAGTAGGAATTTAGGCTGCAAGGGATATCAAGGTAGTGAGGGACTGGTCCCCATGAGGAGTCTTGCATGGGGGCTCTGATTTAGCCTCTTCCCTGCAGTGGACAATGAGGAGGCTGCATTGCTGCATGAAGAGGCTACCATGACTATTGAAGAGCTGCTGACACGCTACGGGCAGAACTGTCACAAGGGCCCTCCCCACAGCAAAACTGGAGCTGGGACAGGCGAGGAACCAGGGTCCCAGGGCCTCAATGGGGAGGCAGGACCTGAGGACCCAACTAGGGAAATTCCTTCACAGGAAAATGGCCCCACATCCAAAGCCCATACAGGCCTTTCCTCCAACTTGGAACGTGGGGCTGAGGCAGGCCAAATTGGTGAACCTTGCACTCCCACTGGTGAGGCTGGGCCTTCCTGCTCTTCAGCCTCTGACAAGCTGCCTCGAGTTGCTAAGTCCAAGTTCTTTGAGGACAGTGAGGATGAGTCAGATGAGGCGGAGGAGGAAGAGGAAGACAGTGAGGTAAGGGCCTGTGAGGGCAGGCAGATACTGAAGCTGTAGAGAGGGCCTGTTTGGTTACCATCTAGTTTTCTGCTCTTCCTTCTGTTCTAATGTCACCACCCTCAAGACCCACTTTTCTGAGCTTTAGCCTTCTTAAGTACATTATCTCCACCATCACAAGTACCATTACTCTTACTTCTTCCTGTGTTAACAGTGTAACAGATTTAGTTCTCTCCTGAGTCTGTCTCCAAGAGAAAGAAAAGCAAGGTGGTTGTTGTTACTTTGGATATTTGGGTGTTTTCCTCTCTGAACAACATATATTTTGGCCATGTTGCCCCAGAAGGTGCTTCTTGCTAACAGCCCTGGCCTTTCCCAGGATTTCTTGCTATTTATGCCAAGCCCAGTTCAGAGTCAGTTACTGTTTGTCCTAGCCCTCTTCTCCCACAGCTTTTCATGACCGTATGATTTTATCATCCATTGTTTTCAGGACCTATGTTCAGTCAGGGCCTTTTGTGTTCTGATGAGTTGGGGGGAGGGGGGCAAGGTGTCATCCTAATGTCAGCAGCCTGGGATCCTCCTCCTGGCAGGACTGCAGTGAGGAAGAGGATGGCTATAGCAGCGAGGAGGCAGAGAATGAGGAAGATGAGGATGACACTGAAGAGGCGGAAGAGGATGATGAAGAGGAAATGATGGTGCCAGGGATGGAAGGCAAAGAGGAGGTATGTGGAAATGTGTTTGGCAAATTGTTAAGGTGGAATTATCTAGAAAGGAGAAGGAGTACACTGCTGTCTCTGAGCAGATGAAATCTATGCTCTTCCTGTTAAAAGGTCTAACATAAGTAGACTGGTCAAGAGTATACTAAGGAATGCCAGGCATGGTAGTGCAGGCCTGTAATCCCAGCACTTGGGAGACTGAGGCAGGAACATCATTGCAAGTTCAAGACCAGCCTGGGTTTCAAAGTGGAACTCAAGGCCAGCCTGAACTGCACAGCAAGACCCTGTCTCAAAAAAACAAAAGAATTAAGGAGGAAATTGTGTCTAGAAGCTCCCACAATGCTTTTTTTCTTCTCATAAGCCTGGTTCTGACAGTGGCACAACAGCGGTGGTGGCTCTCATACGAGGAAAGCAGTTGATTGTAGCCAACGCAGGAGATTCTCGCTGTGTGGTATCTGAGGCTGGCAAAGCTTTAGACATGTCCTATGACCATAAACCTGAGGATGAAGTGGAGCTAGCACGCATCAAGAATGCTGGCGGCAAGGTTACCATGGATGGACGAGTCAATGGAGGCCTCAACCTCTCCAGAGCTATTGGTAAGGGTTAAGAAACTATGGGAAAGACTTCTAGGTTCTTTCTTTCTGTTCCAGACTACCTAGTAGCAAACATGAATCTTCATACTTTTTATACTTTTTAAAGTACTTTCATATCTTTATTTAAACATCTCTATAAGATAGTTAAGATAAATATTATCTTCAGTGTCTTCTGGAATGATGGGGGTGAATGACTTAAAGTTCAGGAACCTGATAATGGGACTGAAACTAGAAAACTAGAACCTAGTTTTCCAATCCCACTGTATTATGGAACCTTGTAAAGAAAAATGGGGAATTTTTTTAAAGGAAAATGAAGCTGGAGATGGTGGTGAACACCCTTAATCCCAGCACTCAGAAAGAAAACTGAGGTAGGATTGCAAGTTCAAGGGCATTCTGTACTAAAAAGAAAAAAAGAATGGTAAGGTTTGACCTTCAAATGGAGGGAAGTAGTCAAACTTCTTGTCTAACAACTCTACTTTTCCTTAAGGAGACCACTTCTACAAGAGGAACAAGAACCTGCCGCCTGAGGAACAGATGATTTCAGCTCTTCCTGACATCAAGGTGCTGACTCTCACTGATGACCATGAATTCATGGTCATTGCTTGTGATGGCATCTGGTGAGCACTGGCGAAAAGCTGTCAAATGTCCTTTCTGTAGCATTATTTCTGTATGGCTTGGAGCTACTATAGGATTAGACCCTAGACAGATTTCTCAGTGAGTTGAGATGACCAAGACAGCGGAGAATTTCTTATAGGTGTTGACACTGGTCTTATTAGGTCACTACCTCCGTCCACACACCCCTACTCTGCCTGGATGAGACTAGAAGATTCTGACTATTGTTTTTGACTCCAGGAATGTGATGAGCAGCCAAGAAGTTGTAGACTTTATTCAGTCGAAGATCAGCCAGCGTGATGAAAATGGGGAGCTTCGGTTATTGTCATCCATTGTAGAAGAGGTGAGTCCTGGGGTGGAGAAGAGTCTTCACAAAAGCCAAGGTTCTCTCACTTGAGATAAGCGCAGAGTGTGGAAGTACCATTAATTACCAACAGACGACAGACTATGATTAAGGTTTTACTGCCTTTTCTGTCCGACATAGTTGTTGTGGCTTACTGGCTAGAGAGGGACTGTTTTGTGATTCATATTGCCCAGTACGATTCATACCACCTGCCTCAACAGGGCCAGCCCTCTTGTGGGACTCTTAAATTCCCAAGAAGGTGTCTAAACCCCATGGCTGAGCTAACCTGTGCTTCTTGTAGCTGCTGGATCAGTGCCTGGCGCCAGACACTTCGGGGGATGGCACAGGGTGTGACAACATGACCTGCATCATCATCTGCTTCAAACCCCGAAGCACAGCAGAACTCCAGCCAGAGAGTGGCAAGCGGAAACTTGAGGAGGTGCTCTCTGAGGGGGCTGAAGAGAACGGCAACAGTGACAAGAAAGCCAAGCGGGACTAGCAGTCATCCAGACTCCTGTCCACCTAGACTGTTTTCTGAGCCCTCCGGACCCAAGACTGAGTTTTGTCTTTTTCCTTTAGCCTTAGCAGTGGGTATCAGGTGTGCAGGGGGAGCTGGGTGGCTTTCCTTGGCCAATTTCAAAGAGGGCTGTTCGTCCACACAGCAGCCCAGGAGCCTCTGCTGTCCTCCCCAGCCTCCTCCTCGCTCCTTTGGGCTCATCACCGGTTCTGTGCCTGTGCTCTGTTGTGTTGGAGGGAAAGACTGGCGGTTCTGGTTTTTAACTCTGTGAACACTTTATTTAAGGACATTATTTTTTATTGGCGGCTCCATGGCCCCCAGCCGCTTGGCACCTGCTCTCTGTTGTACACTTTCAATCAACACTTTTTCAGACTAAAGGCCAAAACCTAATCGTGCCCACGGTGTGCTTATTTTCTGTTGCCCTGGCCTCAGCATCGGCCACACGGGGGAGCATCTAGCGAGCTTCTCCCTGGCTGTACGTGACCGGCGCTTGGGTAGGGGACGCACTAGGGGCAGCAGCTCCGGAGCTGGCAGCTGTGTGGCAGGCTAGCCGCACGTCGTCGCGCACAGCTCCTCTACTTCCTGCAGTCGGGACTGACTCTAGTTCCTCCTGGGAGGAAGCGAGGTGTCCCTTGCCTGGCCGGCCTGCCCGGCTCCTGTGGCTGTCGATTGGCTGGCTCGCCGCGCGTCACAATCACTTCCCGGTCATGGCCGGGCGCTCTTGCCGCTGCGCTTTCTGCGGACTACGCGTCCCGTGCGGCTGTGCGGCAACGGAAGCGGAAGCGGGTACGGAGGTACCAGCTGGTCTTCGGAGGGGGTTACGGGGCTCCATGAATGGAAGCGGCGGCGGCGGCGGGAGCGGCCTGAGCTGGGCACCAGGACCAGGGCCAGGGGCGGCCCAGGGCCCAGGCCGCTGCATGGAGGCGGCCCGCGGGTCCTGAGAGCAAGGCGGGCCGGCCGAGCTTGGAGGGGCGGGGTCGGGTGGCCGCGGGCCGGAGGCGCGTCGGGCTGGAGCCGGTCACGATGCCCCGGAGGAAGCAAAGCCACCCGCAGCCCGTGAAATGCGAGGGGGTCAAAGGTCAGGGGTTAAGGGTGGGTGGGGAGAGGCGGGGGTGGGGTCAGTGGACTGGGCTCAGGTCAGGGTAGAGTGGGACTTCTGAGGGATGGGGTGAGCGTTTTGGATTACTAGCTTCCAGTCGAGGTACTGAGGGAACCGGAGAGGGTCAACGAGTACGGGAAGCGCGGTCCACAAGCGCTGGTTCTCCGGTGCGAATGATGGGCACAGCTCGGGAGAGAGAATCCATGAGCCCCCTTTACTCTTCAGTGGATACTGAAGACTCCCTCGACGAAGGACCCGGGGCCCTGGTGTTGGAGAGTGATTTGCTACTAGGCCAGGATCTGGAGTTTGAGGAGGAAGAAGAGGAGGAGGAAGGTGACGGCAACAGCGACCAACTTATGTGCTTTGAGAGAGACTCTGAAGGTAGGTTTTTGGGACCAAGTTAACGATTCGTGGCCGCTTGGGACGCTAGTCTTTTAGAGGGCAGGATAGGTTTAGTTTCAGTGCCCATCACACCATTTCTTGCCATAACTTTGGGCTTAATGCAGATCAGTCCTTTAGTTTTCCCAGGTAAACTTCTGGGGCCTGCCCGGTCAAATATATAACGAGGAGAGTGGATGAATTACATGGAGAAGCTGATTAAAACTTAGATGCTCTTTTCTTTTAAGAGGTCTAGGGAAGCGATCCCTTTGTAGATGACTGATTCAGGCTGGCCCTTATGTCTATTCTTCTCCTGTAGCATAAGCGCTTTTCGAATTTGAGAGGTTTTAGTTTCTTTTAAGTATCCTTCCTCATTCCTCTCCCCTATGATCTCAGTCAGCATTGTCTGCCCTAATCTGCTGCACTGCCTATCCACTTAACTTTTCAAAGTCATTGAGAACCTTTTACATAGAACCTATGTAAAAGAACCCATGCCTTTAGGCATAACGTTATTGGAGCTGAGGATGTTTCTCAGTGGTAGAGCAATTTTGCCTAGTGTGCATGTAGTCCCTAGCTCTGAGCAGAAAAAAGAAAGCAGAACTCTCTTACTTTTGTACTTCCCACTGAAGTTTGGTTCCCTCTTCAAGTGGGTTGTGTTATAATCAGTGTTTTGCTAACAGGGCTCTTCCTACTGTACAGAACTCAGAAACAAGTCCCAGGTCCCTGTGCCTTTTATGTGTTTACTTTCTCATTCCAAGAATTTGCTGTTAATTCAATTGTGAGCCCTTGACGTTTTCCACTAAGTGGAACTAGTTATAATTCTACTGTCACTTGATTAGTACAGGCTTCAGAGATAGAAAATTTATGCTTAATTTTTTGAGTCACTATAGGAAAAACCTCAGTCCTTTGGAGAGAGCTAAAGGGATCATCAAAACTAAGAGAAATGAAGGACCAAACAAGCACTACCATAAGTGAAAACAGGAGTTTGGAACCTCATCCTCCTCATGTTGATGTTTCTTCTCATGTGTCACCAGGGGACTCTCTTGGGGCCAGACCTGGGCTTTCCTACGGGCTGAGCGACGATGAGTCTGGGGGCTGCCAGGCACCAAGTGCTGAAAGTGAAGTTGAAGAGCCAGCCAGGGGTCCAGGGGAGGCCAGGGGTGAGAGGCCAGGCCCAGCCTGCCAGCTGTGTGGGGGGCTGAAAGGTGAGGGGCCGTGTTGTGGGGCAGGAGGGCCGGGTGGGGGGCCCCCGCTGCCCCCACGGCTACTGTACTCATGCCGCCTCTGCGCCTTCGTGTCCCACTACTCGAGCCACCTGAAGCGGCACATGCAGACACACAGCGGGGAGAAGCCGTTCCGCTGTGGCCGCTGCCCCTACGCCTCAGCCCAGCTCGTCAACCTGACGCGACATACTCGCACCCATACTGGCGAGAAGCCCTACCGCTGTCCCCACTGCCCCTTTGCCTGCAGCAGCCTGGGCAACCTGAGGCGGCATCAGCGTACCCATGCCGGGCCCCCCACTCCTCCCTGCCCCACCTGTGGTTTTCGCTGCTGTGCTCCACGAACAACCCAGCCTCCCAGTCCCACAGAGCAGGAGGGAGCTGTGCCCCGGCGACCTGAAGGTAAAAATCAAGGACTAATGGATCATGGCACTGGTGGGTGGCCATAGCCATATTTAGATTAACAGCCCAGGTCTTTGTTCCCACAGATACTCTGCTCCTTCCAGATTTGGGTCTTCACGTTCCACCAAGTGGTGCCAATTTTCTGCCAGACTGTGGGCAGCTTCAGGGTGAAGGGGAGGGCCTTTGCGGGACTGGATCAGAACCACTGCCAGAACTGCTGTTCCCTTGGACCTGTCGGGGCTGTGGACAAGAACTGGAGGAGGGTGAGGGTAGTCAGCTGGGACCTGCCATGTGTGGGCGCTGCATGCGAAGAGAGTCTGGAGGGAGTGCCAGCGGGGGACCCCAGGGACCAAGTGACAAAGGTTTTGCCTGTAGCCTCTGCCCCTTTGCCACGCACTACCCTAACCACTTGGCCCGACACATGAAGACGCACAGTGGTGAGAAGCCCTTCCGGTGTGCCCGCTGTCCTTATGCCTCTGCTCATCTGGATAACCTGAAACGGCACCAGCGTGTCCACACAGGAGAGAAGCCCTACAAGTGTCCCCTCTGTCCCTATGCCTGTGGCAACCTGGCCAACCTCAAGCGTCATGGTCGCATCCACTCTGGTGACAAACCTTTTCGGTGTAGCCTTTGCAACTATAGCTGCAACCAGAGCATGAACCTGAAACGCCACATGCTGCGGCACACGGGTGAGAAGCCCTTCCGTTGTGCTACGTGCGCCTATACCACAGGTCACTGGGACAACTACAAGCGCCACCAGAAGGTGCATGGCCATGGTGGGGCAGGAGGGCCTGGCCTTTCTGCCTCTGAGGGTTGGGTCCCACCTCACAGCCCACCCTCTGTTTTGAACACTCGGGGTTCAGCAGCCCTAGGTGCTGCAGGTAGCCGGGCTCTCCATATGGACTCACCTTGAACTAGGTCCTTAACCCAAGGCCATATGGATTAGCCTTGCCCCTCCTACATTTTATATAGACACCAGAAGCTACCTTCCTCCCCCGCTGGCCAGGGGCTCCACACAGACTAACCTAGGGACTATATGGACCAGCCTAAACCCACAGGCAGGGGCCCATATGGACCAGGAGGCCTTGCCTTGACTGATGCACTTCATGAGCTCAGTGAGAAGGGCCTTGTATTTACCTCCACTGCTCCCAAGGGCTGTGGATGAAGTGACTGGGGGACTGCCTAGCCTCTCCTGTTTTAACTTATTTCAGTGCTTTATAATAAAGGAAACACTAACAAAGCCATGTCTATGCTGAATTGGCGAAGGCAAGCACAGTTTGCCTCCCCTTAGCCGAGCTGACTGTACTGTGATGGGGCATCAAGGCTAGAGAGGGAACCAGAGGGAGGCAGCAGTCAGGCTGAGTTTAATGATGGGGAAGTGGGCCAGACCATACACAGACCTGCCCATCCCCTTGCCCAAGGCCCCAAGAAGCCAAAAGTGGCCCAGGGGGAAGCTGTTCCTCCCCAAGGCAGGCACCCATGGTCCCGTAGACTTTGTGCAAAATACTAAATGTTAATTTGGCATTGAAGGCCAGCTGTGAAAAGGAGGATGATTCTTTGTCCAGCCAGCCCAAAGGGGGAAGGAGATAGGTTAGGTGGCCCCTGGCCAAAAGGAGAAAAGGATTGGGTAGGTAGAAAGAGAGAAGGCAAAAGACTTCCCTCTAGCTTGGAGGGTACAGGCACAGGGCAAGTTTCTGTGTAAGTTCCTCTGGGGTAGAGGGCAGACATCCAAGCAGTGGGGATTACAGATCCTCATCTCCAATGCCCTCGAAGGCGAAATTGCCGTGGACATCACTGGCACTGGCATCTGTGCCGGGACTGCCAATCCCTCGTAAGCTCACAGCACTCAGCTTACTCTGCAACACAGGCAGGGTAGGCGTCAGAAGGCTCACACCTGTGAGGCCTCTACAGACACCAACCTTACCACCCTGTAACTCACTGAGAGTTTGACCATGGACTCCCGGCTGGCATCAGGTGACTCCTGGGGAAGAGGAGCAGAGGTGTCAGAGACTCACTGGAGAGGCAAGGCAAAGCTGAAAGCCAGGGTACTGACGACTGCACATGATAAATTACTTACAAGCAGCGGTGGAGACTTCACTGCCTGCTGGCTGTCTGAGCGTCTCAGGGTACCTCCCACCCGGCGGCGCAGCATCTAGGAATGGACACATAACATTTATGAGGGCAGATCACTCCTTTTTCGACCCTCATTACTTCTTTCTCTGAAAAGGTTGGTCTCTTAAGGCAAAAGTCAGGAAGAGCATAATCACATAGCTGATGAGTCCCCGCATGTCGCTTACCTTCCTTATACTGCCCCCCGATTTCTTCACCATCAGTTCATCTACCATGGACTGCAAACAGATGCTCATCATGATAGCCTGAGGACAAGAAGAGCTCAGGGTCCTCTAGAGTCCAGCATCCCTCAGACAGAGACTCCCATCATATGAAATCACAGTAGCCCTGGGGGACTCCAGAGGAGGCTTGAAGGTGGGCTCACACCTGGGGGCTGGTGATGGTGACCCACTGTAGCCGGTCCTTGCTCATGAGGTATTCAAAAGCCAGTTCCAGGCGTACCTCACCCCGGCCCCGGCCTGGGCTATTCGTACTTCCACTCGGGAGTGGCACCTGGGAGAGGAAGAATTAGATTGAGTTCACTTTGGCCTCTTACCTCCCCTTCTGACTCACTGCAGCCCATTTTTGAAGCTCAAGGTTTGGTAGACTTCTCCCACCCCAGAAGGCCCCCAACTCTACTCACAGAAGAGGTGACCCGCCAACAACGCATGCGGGTGACCCGGAAGGAGCCTTCACGAAGTTGCTGGCCAGGCAGGCGGAGCTGGAGGCTGAGCTCACTGTTGCCTGCACTCACCACCACAGGACAGTCCTTTTCTGGGAAGTCAGCCACACAAGCATCAAAGCGCAGGTAGCCATAGTGACGCAGAGTTTGGGCCAGACGCAAGAACTAAAAAATGGCCAACATGGCTTAAGAGGGAGTTGGGTTGACTCAGATAACAAACTCTTTGGAGGAAGATGGCAAGGAAGAGCTCACCTCCTTCTTGGAGACCTTCTCTTGTAGAGATTTGAGCTGCCGGTGCTGCTCTTTAGTGACCAGGATCCAGCCACGCTCAATATCTGACACTGTCTACAATGAAGACAGGATGGGGTAGGGGGAGAAGGTTCCCAGTCAGTGGCTCCAGGAAAGTGTCCACAGTTAGCTCTGACCAACCTGACCCTAGTTGCACAGTTGAGTGACCTCTGCACTGAGATTTTGATCTTTTTGGCTTACAATGTAGGGAGAGTAGAGGTTGTGCAAGAACTCTGAAAGTATTCTAATAACTGGGATCAAGGACATGAAAGGCATTTTCCTGGGAGAATGGAAAGTGAGTCATCTTTAGGGCAAGGTTTTTTATTTTTTATTTTTATTTTTTGGTGGTACTGGGGATTGAACTCGGGACCCTGCGCTTGCCAGGCCAGCACTTATTCCACTGAGCTATCTCCCCAGCCCCGAGGGCAAGGGTTCTGAGGCAGCTCCAAGCTCACCTGAGCATAAAGCAGGTTCAGGCCAACCCGGTTCTCCATGACATCGTCGTCATAGGCAGAGTCCCAATAACTGTGAGGCCAAGGGGTGGAAAGGGGTAATGGGGCTAAGCTCGGGTAAGATAAGAGGTAGAATGGGAAAAAAAGGGACAAAGCGGGAGCAATCTGACTATGAGGGGTAATGGTGACTTATGGGAGCAAACCTGGGAGGCCTAGTAGAAACACCCAGCACTACTCCCCCTCTTTCAGGTTATTCTGTCTCCAAATGTGGTCTAATAATCCAACCCAGCACCCTCCCCCTCTTTCAGGCACAGCCCTGACCTCTTCCTTAGCACAATCTTATACTCTTGACTCCGAAGACTGGTAACAGACACATAAGGCAGCTCAAACTCCTGCAACTTCCGTACAACTATAGGTTTAAAAAAAAAAAACAAAACAAGGAAAGCATGAGACTCAAAATCAAGAAAAAATCACCCTGCGGAAATGCACCAATCTAAGGGGAGACAGATAGAAATTCACTGAGAAGCACGCTGAAGTAAAGTCTACAGGAACTCACAAGAAAATGCTCCATCCTCTTTTTCTCTAACAAGGAAGAGACTGAAGTATCCAATTAAGTCATCTGGAAGATCCAGTTTTGCAGCCACAGCCTGAAAACAGGAAGTACGGCTTACGCTACTGGCTGTTTCCAATTCCCCATAAACTCCAGGTGGGTGCAGGGGCAGTGCTGAACAAGCACCTCACCTCTAGGACATCCTCGGTCTGATCTGAAGTTAGCACGTTGACCAAAACTTTCTGCCCATTGCTGAGCAGCACTTCCAAGGACACCTCCTCTGTGGGGACCTGCTGTGTCTCCTGTGTGCATACAGGGATGGGCACGCAGTCCTTTGTTAATAACAGTCTAAGGTCCAGTTCTGTCCCATCTCCAATTCTATTTCGAGTGCAGTGATGGCAAACCTTTTAAAACTTTCCGTGGTAACACAACCCACTGTGGCATACAAGGCATAGGTTCACCACCAATGCTCTAGTGTCTTCATTTTTAACTAACATATAAGTTGTACAGAGGTCCCTCACTTATTGCGAAGGTTACATTCCAGACAGCTCAGTGATGAGTGAAAATCGGTGAAGTAGCAACACTATATTTATTTTAGTACTTAATATATATTTTGGGGCTGGGGAGATAGCTCCGTGGCACAAGTACCTGCCTGGCAAGTGCAAGGTCATGAGTTTGAACCCCCGTCCCGCAAAAAAAAAAAAACCCAACATATATATATGTATGTGTATATTAAGGCTTTATAAACCCTTCCCACACTTTTATAAACCTTCCCCACACTTTAAAACACTTCTAACGTTCTTAACCATTTTCTAAACTCATAAACCTGTAATTTTAACAACGTATGTATACTTTACAGTACTGTAAAATCCCACAGTATAGTGAAAAGCCCACAATAAACAATATGGATTAATATTTTTTGAAGTTGGGTGTGGTGGCGCACACCTGTAATCCCAGCACTTGGGAGGCTGAGGCAGGAGGATTGGTATGAGTTCGAGATCAACCTGGGCTACAAAAGTGAGCTCAAGGCCAGCCTGAACTGCATATAGCAAGACCCTGTCCCAAAAAGAGCAAAAAAAAAAAATATATATATATATATGTATACATATATATATATATATATTTTTTTTTCTTTTTTTTAAACACTTGTGAAACAGTGAGTCTGTGAAAGTTGAACCGTGAAACAGCAAGGGACTACTGTATATAAGGCTAAATTTGGCAATGCATGCTAATAATCTCAGCACCCTGAGAGCACAAGGCAAGAGGATCACAAGTTTGAATCCAATCTGATCTGTGACTTTTTGTTTGGTTGTTTTTGGTACCAGGGATTGACCTCAGGACCTTTCACTTGCCAGGCAGGTGCTTACACCACTAAGCTATCTCCCCAGTCGCTCTGAGTCCATTTTGGGCACGTTAGTGACTTAGTAGGACCCTGTTTCAAAATTTAAAAAGGTCTGAGAAGTAGCTTAGTGTAAAGGTCCTGGATTTAATCCCCAGTACCACAAACAACATAATACAGGCTGGACTTTCATTTTCTTCAGTGTTACAGCAGGCGTTCCATTCCATCAAAAAAGTAGCATGTGGTGGTACATGCCTCTAATTCCAGCACTTGGGAGGCTGAAATAGGAGGATCACCAGGAGTTCAAGGCCAATCTGAACACATAGTGAGACTCACAGAACAGTGAAGACTTCCACTGTACCCACATCATGAGAATGACATGGTCTTCTAGCAGGTCTTTCTTTCCCTTAAATCTGGGTGTCACCCTAAGCCTTACCTGCTGTGCCCGACGCAGGAAACTATTGAAGGTCTCACTGCTCCCAAGCAATGGGTCTTGCCGAACTATGAGGACAAGAGAATGATGTTCTAGTAACCTAGAGGTTATTCTTGGCTCCCCCCAGTCCTCTTCTTAGTAGGTTCCCCCCACCCCATTTCCTGGGCTGATGGTGGCCTGCCACATCTCCCAGCTGGCCTCACCTCACTCACTGTTTGCATAAATTCTTCACCTGCCCCACCCTTGGCTGCCATCTAGTTGAGTCCAGTCTATAGAACTAGGGAAATAACAATGATGTTAATCTAAAGCACATGAGATACAAATTAAGTTCTTCCCACCAATCTAAACTGCTTTAAGACTTAAGTGTTACACTAGTATTTCTCATATATGTTAGTGCCCAAATTGCTTTGCTAATACACAGTTACAAATCCTTTCAGGCTATTTACTTTGCTAATAACAGGTCAGTAAGTGGATTCTCAGATCTAGAAATTAATGTAGGACCTTCAATAGAGCCAGCTGTTTTTAATCTCTCCCCATAGTCCTGGAAATGTTCTAGAGTTCCTCTAACCACTCACCAGCTTGCATGTACTTCTCTAACTGCTCTCTCCTCTGTTCTACCTCTGCAGGCGTCAGAGAGAAAAGCTTCTTTGGGGGGAATGCAGGAAGCACATTTGCCCCATACTCCTTCCGAAGCTATGTAGAGAAAGAAGACACAACCTTTCACATAAACAGAGAAAATGAGAGGGAGCAGTGGAGACTCTGTTCATCTGGACTCCCTTGTCTATTTGTTATCTGGGAAACAATAACTTTTGGTAGAGTTAGCATCTCAAGGAAATGCCTTTTTTTTTTTTTTTTGTCTTTTTTGAGACAGGGTCTCACTATGCAGTTCAGGTTGGCTTTGAGCTCACTTTTATAGCCCAGGCTGGTCTCGCACTCGCAATGATCCTCCTGCCTCAGCCTCCCAAGCGCTGGGATTACAGGTGTGTGTATCACCACACCTGGCCTCAAGGAAATGCCTTTTAAAAAAAATTTTTTTTTGTTGTTTTTTGAGACAAAATCTCTCTCTCTCTCTCTCTTTTTTATATTTTAGAGAAGGGTCTACAGGTTATTCAGGGTCTCACTACTAGATCAGACTCATAGTGATCCACCTCAGCCTCCCAAGAGCTGGGATTACAGGCTCATGCCACCACACCCAGTCTCAATTGCCATCTCAGTGCACCCCAGGGGTGGGGCCAGCATGACAGGATGGAACCTCCAGCCCCTGCTCCTGCTTGGAGATGCTTTAATCTGCTAACCTATTTGGCCACCTGAAACAGGATCTTTTCATGTAGCTCTAGCTGGATTTGAATTTACTACATATCCCAGGCTGGTCTCAAACTACTGGTGATCCTCTTGCCTCAGCCTCCCAAGTGCTAGGATTACAGGCATGCACCACCATGCCCAGCAAAGGGAACTACTTTAGATACCTGAGTTCTTTTTTTATTTTAGTGTGGGGAAGTCAGTTCCTCCACAGTGTGGGGAGGATGTGTATGGGTCTGAGACCTACAGGGTGCCCCTGAAGTATATAACAAAGCTGCTCACTAAACTCTCACAGCTTTACAGGGAAGAGTTTATCTGCACATACACTTCAGTCATATAGTTAAATATGTTCATAAACTACCTCAGGACTTAAAGGGACTTTACAGAGCAAGGAATCCATTTTTCAGCTGTAGCTACTGTGGCCCAAGGAAATTAGGTAATTTCCTCAGAACTGCACAATTAATTATCAGTACAGTCAGGACTGTGTTTGAATTAAATACAGTGTTCACCATCTGGTGAGGAAGGCAGAGAAACATTGCATCACAGATACATAATAATTGGAACAGCTACAGATACTGAACTAAGCCAAAGAACACACAAGGAAACGGGCGAATGATTCTTACAAGCAGGGAAAAGAATTCAAGTTGCAGGTCATATGGCAGAGGAATGTGTTGTGGTAGATTGAGAGGATTCAGTTTTTCCATGCAGAGGCAAAGGGTGAAAGTGCAGATAAGACGGCAGGAAAACACGAAAGGACTGAATAGAGGAAGGAGCAGTAATTTTGGCAAACTATTCAGCTTCTTAGGGAGTATCCCCCGAAATGTCAGAGGATAAGATAAAACACTGTCCCCGCCTCTGTGGCAGTGATTAAAGGGAAGCCAAGAGTGGAAAAATGGAAACAGACGCCCATGTGCGCGAAAGGGATTAAGCTGCCTCTAGGCAGGGGTGCTAGTCCCACCTGCTCGTGCAACCCCAGAAGCTGGCTGTAGCGGACCCGACAGTGCAGGACTCCATTCACGTGAATGTTATAGGCCTGAGGATACAAAAGCAGGAAAATATTTCAGGGTAGCAGTCAGATACTGCTCTGAAAATCCCAGCCGGAAGTTGACTGGCTCAGCTCTGTGCAAAAAACGCGCCGAAATCTCTCAAGAATTAAGCAGCTTAGCCTGTCTTTTGCAGAAGGGACAGTCCAGGGGAAACTCGAGCGGCTGTGCTGCAGCTTCCTTCCTCCATCGGCCAGTAACTACCACTAGAGCCGCGGCCTAGCTAAGTGGCCGGCCGAACAAAGGACCTCTTGGAGGAGCGAGGTGTGTGCAAATCTGAGACATGAGATACGCTGCAGCAAGGCGGCGGCCCAAGATCAGGCCTGAACGATGGCAGCTGGGCCTAGGAGGCCGCTCCTAGGGGTTCAGCCCGTTATCCCCGCCCCGGCCCATCCAGCTCCTGCTGCTCCTCACCACGTAGGCGGAGCCGCCGCTGTCCCCGCTGCGGGACTCAGTTTCAGGAATGGAAAAGTGCATGATCCCTATGGCAGGGCCCACTCAGGCTCCGGACTGTAAGGGCCGCAACGGCTCTGCACGATCGCCTCCGCTCTTCAGGGAGTCCCCGCAGCCTCACTCGCCATTTTGGGGGCCTGAAATCTGAGGTGGGAAGGCGGTATAACGTCGGTTGTAGGCGCAGTGATCTTGGCATGCTGGGAACTGTAGTCTAAAAGCAAGAAGATATTGTAGGGACTGGAAGCTTAAAGTTGAGACAAACCTCTTCGCTATCCGTAGTCGGGGCGGGGCCCAGTGTACGCCGGGAGTTGTAGTCCTCGTGGTGCTGCGCGCCCTAGGAGTCCGTAGTGGAGCCTCCAGCCCAGGTGGCGCTGTAGTCCCATTGACCTCGAAGCAGGCACCCGGGTGCCTCAGTGACTGCGGCGGGAGGAGCCTAGGACGGAGAGTGATGGCTGCTGTGGCTGTAGCTGTTCGCGAGGGTGAGTGAAGCGTTGGACGAACCAACTGGTACACGATCTGATGAGCTCCGGACGACTTACGCGGTTGCTCGTTTGGGCCTTGTGGTTGCATTTTGGCGCCACGCCAGACTCCGGTTTACTCTCTCTGGCACAGCCCCGCGCCTCACGCCGGCTGGTTCCCGGGTGAAGGGTGGGTGACCCCTCCTTTCTCCGCCTGTCCTTTGATCCTGCCGCACAGTGCGTCCCCACGCGGAACCCTGTGTCGCCTCGTACCCGGCGGCGAATCGGTCGGTGATCATGCCAACCCAGCAGCCAGCTGTGACCAGGAGGCCACCCAAACCCTCCAGGAGCCTCTCTGGTTCACTTTGTGCACTGTTTTCTGATGCAGACTCGGGATCCGTGATGAAGGCGGAGCTGTCTCCTCAGCCTGGGGTAAGTGAAGCAGCCTGTCAAACGCTACGCAGGAAGCTCTGTCGGTTTCATTCTCCTTTCCGTTGGAAAGCCAAGAAACTTTAGAATCTAATAGTATGTGATTCTGATCCTGGAAGAGAAGCTTTCATCCCTGTGGGATGTAAGTTTGTAATAGGTAGCATGAGGATGTTAGAAAGGATGGGGAATTTAACTATGGGAATCTTGTAAGCCAACAGTGTTGATTCACCTTTGGAATTGTTGGGGGCAGAGCAGTGTCCTGTATCTTTGTCACAGGTAGGAGGCAGGGAGATGACCCAAGAAGAGAAGCTGCAGCTTCGGAAGGAAAAGAAACAGCAGAAGAAGAAACGGAAGGAGGAAAAAGGGGCAGAACCAGAGGCTGGCTCTGCTGTAACTTCAGCCAACTGTCAAGGTTCGGGGTCTTTTTGAAAGGGCTGGGCTATGGAGCAGGTAAATGGATGTGGTGGGAGAGGCAGGACAAAGTTGGCTTGCGCAACTGAGAAAAAGTGAAGAGGTTTAAATAAAACAATAGCCAAGCCGGGCGTGGTGGCGCACGCCTGTAATCCCAGCACTTGGGAGGCTGAGGCAGGAGGATCAGTTCGAGTTCAAGACCAGCCTGGGCTACCAAAGTGAGCTCAAGGCCAGCCTGAACTGCATAGCGAGACCCTGTCTTAAAAAGACCAAAAAAAACAAAACAATAGCCAAGCTTTGGCTGGAGCACCTGTCTGATTCTACTTTAGTAGGGCCAGTGAGAGAACTGCCAGGACCCAGCAGGCAGCTGGAGAGCACTCCTGGTGAGAAAGGTCCAGCTGGTCGGAGTAAGGCTGAACTTCGTGCTGAGCGTCGGGCCAAGCAGGAGGCTGAACGGGCCCTGAAACAGGCAAGAAAAGGAGAGCAAGGAGGGCCTCCTCAGGCCTGCCCCAGTGCTGCTGGAGAAATCCCATCAGGTATCTTCCCTTCATTCTAAAACCTGTTTCTCATGACAACTCAGGCTTCCCCAGAGGAAAAGTTTTCCTTTTCATTTCACTTTGGAACCTAGAGTTCAAAGTTTTTCCATCAACCCTATCGGACTCCTAGATCTTGTTCTATTCAATCTTCCCTAGCGTTTACCCCATCCTGTTCTTCTTGGTTCTCCCTATATCCTCTAGGAGTAAATCTCCTATCTTGAGGCTTACTATATCTTGAAAACATGACTTTTATCTTTTAGGAGTGAAGCGTCTTTCTGAGCACACTCAGGCTGATGACCCCACACTTTTGAAGAGTCTTACTAAAAAAACAGACAGACAACAGGTAGGAATTGGGAAAGAGCCAAGAAAGGAAAGAAAGTTGTTCAGGGCAAAGTGAGACCCTGGAGAAGGATGGATATTTGGAGCAAAGTAGCTTCATTTACTTCTTTTCCAGCTTTATCTCATAACTCTGGGCCATTGGTCCTATTCTTTCTTTTGTCAAGGTTCCTACACGAAAGGATTATGGATCCAAAGTCAGTCTTTTTTCCCACCTACCCCAGTACAGCAGACAAAACTCCTTGACCCAGTACATGAGGTAGGATCCTACAAAATTGTCATAACATCTAAGTCTGAAGAGGGTACTAACTTAGTATTAATCACTTACCTGTCCAATTATTTAAGTACAAGTAGACCAAAATTTGTATTTTTTAAATTAATTGTTATAACTGAATATATAAAAATGACAATTTTATCAAATTTATCCAACATAAGTGTTCAAATCAGGTGGTTGAAATGACATCTGCTGGAGCAGCAGTATATAAACAAACATGCTGCCCAAGTTGCTGTTAAGTGGTTAAGAGTGACTAGGATTGGTCATGGTGGTGTAATCCCAGCACTGGGGGAGGCTGAGGCAAGAGGGTCATTTTGAGTTGGAGGCCATTCTGGGCTACCTAGTAAGGGTGAGCTTTAGGCCACCCTGAATTACATTGTGAGGCTCTGTATCAAGAAATAAAAGCAACTGGAAATTGGAGATGGACTCCCTGGTCAGAAATATGAACTTGAGGCAAAATTTTAGAGGAAATGGTGCAGTCTGTGCTAGTAAAGGAAGTTCCTTTTCCATCTGAGGGAGGGGAAACAGTAGGTAAGCAAGTTTCCTTGCAAAGTATGTGACACTGCCATCCCATCAGCATCCCATCCTCTGTGATCCACCCAGCCATGGTGCGACTCGGCCTGCAGTACTCCCAGGGCCTGGTCAGTGGCTCCAATGCCCGGTGTATTGCTCTGCTCCGTGCCTTGCAGCAGGTATGCCTTGTGCTCCTCTCTTATGACCCCACCCCACCTCCCCAATGCTGCCCCAGCTTCTTACCCAAGATAAAGTCTTTGACAAAGAGGAAACAGCTCCTATCCTTCCTCAGAGAAACTCTGCCCTCCCTTCAGAGACTTTTGTGAGGTGTTTTTGGCTGATCAGTTTATGTGCTCCATAGGTAATTCAGGATTACACTACCCCTCCCAATGAGGAACTCTCAAGGGATCTTGTGAATAAACTAAAACCCTTTATCAGGTAAGAAAAACTACAAATTTACTCTTACCTTACCTAGACTTTTGTGGTACTCTTGTTCTTTTCTCTGTTTAAAAAAAAATATTTTTCCTTTTTTTTTTTCTTTTTCCTTTGAGTCAAGAGTCTTGCTATGCAGTTCAGGCTGCCTTGTAATCACTATGTATTCCAGGCTGACCTTGAGCTCCTGTTAATCCTGCCTTGGCCTCCAGGGAGCTAAGGCTAAGGTTACAGGCATGTGCCACCATGCCCTGCTTTTTTTTTTTTTTTTTGAGACTGGGTCTCACTATATAGCTCAGGCTGGCCTTTGACTCATGGTGATCTTCCTTCCTCAGCCTCTCAAATGCTGTGATTACAGGGATGCACCACCAGGCTAATTTTCTTTTTAATGTGCTGGTTTAAATTGTAAGGAGCTGCACAAACAGCAAGTATTGTTGTTGTAGCTTCCTGACTCAGTGTCGCCCCCTGTCAGCAAGCATGTACAATGCCATCAAGTTCCTTAACAAGGAAATCACTGCTGTGAGCAGCTCCAAGCGGGAAGAGGAGGTGAGTAGGAGGAATGGGAAAAGCATGCACTGTGGTTAGTGTAGAGCAGCATGTTTTAGAACTTCCAGAAGGCCAGCAGCAGCCATTCTGCCCCAGGTGAGGGTTAAGGAAACTTTGGGCACTCTGACTTGCGCCATCCTTGGATGCCCCTCAGGTCCATCATTACATATTCAAGCATCTTGCGTGATAGTCAGACAAAGAAATGTGTTTGTTTCCTGTTCTTTAAACATTTTACTCCCTGTAGGCCAAGACAGAACTTAGAGCAGCCATTGATCGGTACATACAAGAGAAGATTGTGCTTGCAGCTCAGGCTATCTCACGCTTTGCCTATAAGAAGATCAGTAATGGAGATGTGATCCTGGTATATGGATGGTATGACCCGCCTATATGACTGAGAAAACTTGGGAGTGGAACAGAAGAAAGGACCATCCCTTTGCATTGTGAATGAGTTTGATGCCTTTTATGACTGAGTCTCCTCTCCATCCACTATAGCTCGTCTCTGGTATCACGAATTCTTCAGGAGGCTTGGAATAAGGGCCGGAGGTTTCGGGTGGTAGTGGTGGACTGCCGGCCCTGGCTGGAAGGAAGGCACATGCTGCGCTCTCTGGTCCGTGCTGGTGTCCCTGCTTCTTACCTGCTGATTCCTGCAGCCTCTTATGTCCTCCCAGAGGTAAGGGAAGAGGACAAGGACCCCACAACTAGATGTGAAAGGGTGTAATTCTGTCTTAAGGTTAACTAAGCTAACATGGGCCTGTTTTTACTTAATAGGAAAAACTTCAAGCATGCTATATAGCACAGCTTAGCTGTCATAAGAACTGTATATTAAACTTGCAGCCATCAGGAGAAAACAGAAAAAAATAATTTCAATATTTAGTTTTTCTGTGGCACACTTGGTAGGTGAATGGTTAGGTGATTCCCAAGAAAAGCAGCCATCAAGATTTGTTTAGCAGGGTGTAGTGACCCAGTACATGCCTATAATTCTAGCACTTAGGAGGCTGAGGCAGGATAGCAATATTGTGAGTTCAAGACTAGCTTGGGTTATACAGTTCAAGTTCAGTCTGAACTGCTTAGTGAAATCTTGTCTCAAAAAGAAAAAGAAGGGGCCGGCGAGATGGTTCAGTGGTCTGAAGCGCCTGCTTAGGAAAGCTCAGGCAACTGCAGGAACTGCAGTTCGATCCCCGGCACCACATGCTACGCCAGCCCCACCACCAGGGCAGGCTGAGCCAGCCATAAAATAAGTAAATAAAGAAACAAACAAACAAGCAAACAAAATAAAATAAAATTAAAAAAAGAAAAAAAAAGTTATTTGTCACTGAGCATGGTGGTGTGCACTTGTAATCCCTTTACTAGGGAGGAGGATCTCCAAGTTTGAGGCCAGCCTGGACAACGCAGTAAGATCTGGTCTCCAAAAACAAATTATTAGTTGTTCTAATATTGCTCTCCTGGGCAGAAGTGGGGGAAGCTATTCTACATTGACACATTATGACATATTTTTCCTTCCTGTCTAAAACAGGTTTCCAAGGTGCTATTAGGAGCTCATGCACTTCTGGCCAATGGATCTGTGATGTCACGGGTAGGGACAGCACAGCTGGCCTTAGTGGCTCGAGCCCATAACGTGCCAGTGCTGGTCTGCTGTGAAACATACAAGTTCTGTGAGCGTGTACAGACTGATGCCTTTGTCTCTAATGAGCTAGGTAAGCAAGGCAGAAGAGAACCTCTGGAGAGCCAAGATTTATGAGGGAGAGGGGAGGTTAAAACCCTAACTTCTTTTAGGACATAATGGGTCCTTCTCCCACTGCAGATGACCCCGATGATCTGCGATGTGAGCGGGGAGATCACATGGCCCTGGCTAACTGGCAGAACCACTCATCCCTACGGCTGTTGAATCTGGTCTATGATGTGACTCCTCCAGAGCTTGTGGACCTGGTCATCACGGAGCTAGGCATGATCCCTTGTAGTTCCGTACCTGTCGTCCTACGAGTCAAGAGCAGTGACCAGTGAGGGTGAAACGGGGTCAATAAATGACATACATCCTACCCTTAGCAACTCTGCTGCCTTTGTATCTTTTAACATGTCTACCCCTTAAGTTAGGGGCTCATACTCCCCAAGCCCCTCTGATTACCTGTGGCTGAGACCTTTGTGGAAACTCTCAGGTGACTCACTTTACACCGGGGCCTGCCCTGGTGAAGGTCCATATGGAGATCAACCATCCAGATCTTAAAGTCATTCTGAGTCTTATGGCAGACACTGATCTAAGTGCAAGGAGGCCTACAAGGATAAAAGTTCTGCTCTTGCTAATGTCAGTATTTACTGAGTACTTGTGTGTCAGAAACTAGTTTGATCTCCTGATGGTTAGATTATCTTATCTGCTTGTGGTGTTCCATCCCTGTAATTGTAGTACTTGGAAGGCTGAGGCAGGATTGGAAGGCCTGGGCTACATACCAAGATCAAGGTGAGCCTACATGCCATAGCAAAACCCTGCCTCAAACAAAAGAGATTAATATGCTTCAAATAAATGAGATCTTACAAATGTAAAAACCGAGGCACTAAGAGCTTGCCCAAGGTGACAGCTAATCAACAGGTAAAACAGTGGTCATAGGTAATCTGAATTGAGGTCTTTCTATGTTACATGCCCTTAGGAGTATTAATCACAGAATAGGAAGACAAACATACAGTATGAGATAAGCTTTACTAGTGTTATGAGCGAGGTTCCTCCAACAGTTAAGGATGATAACACTGAGTCT
>PVKN010005198.1:0-22500 GCA_004027915.1 Capromys pilorides
TGAGGTGCCTCTGCACCCTGCCCCTCCTCCATCCCAGGCACCCCCCCTCAGCCTTATGAGAAATGTGAGTTGTGCCTTAGTGAGACTATGCCCTGCTTTTCTTTTGCTTAGAATTTCACTCACGAGGTTGTCTTCCAGTTCCACCCAGGATACAAATGCCAGGGCTTTATGCATTTTACTGTGTGAGGAGAACCCAGTCCCCTATGGTGGACACCCACCTTGTTTCCACATTTTGACTTGTGTGAGTACCACCGCGACGGGCATGCCAGGACACGTGGCTTGCTTCGGTTTCTTCACGTACACATACGCTCAGGAGTCAGGTTCCATCTCTCGTTCTTGGAGGACCCTCCGTGCTTCTCTTTCGATGGCTGTACTCATGTGCTTGTGAGTCACACCTGAGTGTCCTTCCTGTCACCGCCAACGCCTGCTGTTCGTCTTCCCAGTGAAGTGCTACCTCATTTTCAACTGCATTTTCCATGTGTCTCCGTTACTCTTCTGTCGTTACTGGGACAAATACCCGACACCCAAAAGGAAGGAAGGAAGAGTTTATGCAGCTCACAGTCAGTGGAGGTGTCAGTCCCTACTCGGCTGGCTCCAAGATTGAGTGGCACAGAGCATCCATTTCAGAAGAGTCAACAAAGACCAGCTTGTCACCCACCATTTGGTAATACCCTGGTCGTTACTGAGGAGGATCACTTCGTGTGTTTATCAGCTGTCCTGGGGAACACCTACGGAGCACCCCAGCCCATTCTCTGGGGCGTATTTCCCGAGACCATCTATACTCCAAGCACGGATTCACCATCCCCCCTCGACCTCCAGAGACTGCTGTTCGGCTCTGCACATCACACCCAGCCTGCTGTGCCCCTGTGGGGGTGTGGCCTGAGGGACTCCACCCACCCAGGGCTTCCCTGCAGCTGCAGCCCCAGCTGTTATCTTGAGACAGTGTAGAAAAGGCCGCTGCATGCCTGAGCTGTGACCAAGTCCCAACAGGAGCGCGACCAGTTTGCAGGCACCAGTGGCCTTCTCAGAGAAGGAGAGATCGCCTGTAGGTCACGGAGGAGTCATCGGTAGGCCAGGAGCGCTCCCCCAGGGGCTTGTTGCCGTGTTTCAGGGGACAGGAGGGCACATCAGCAAGCCACAAGCCTTCTGTTTCTCTCACCCATTCCCTCAAACGCCTGTCCAAAAATGCTATTTAAAAAGTTTCTTTGCATTACAAGCCCCCTTTTCTGTTTAGCTTGCACAGAGAGCTCCTGCTTAGGTTTAACAATCCACAGCCTTGGACCATGAAAATAAAATGTTTAAAACTTAGCATGCTGTGCCGGCCCCAGGCCTGGGAATGCTGAGCTGGCAGCCGAGTCCAGGTGTGGTGGTGCCCGCCTATAATCCCAGCACTGAGGAGGCTGAAAACAGGAGGGTCCCTATGAGTCAGAGCTGCATAGTGAGACCCTGTATCAAATACACAAATAAAAAAAATAAAATTAAAAGATTAATGACACAATAAAAAACCTTACAGAAGCCAGAGTCAATGAAATGGCAGGTCTGGGTAAAGCTACATTTATGGACTGTGTTACGTGTAGCAATTTGAACTTGCCACTGTGAGGGTGGGTGAGATAGCTCAGCAGTCTAAAGCACCTGCTAAGGCAAACTGAGGCAAAGCTCAGGGACCGTGGTTGGATCCCCCGCACCACATGTCATTCCAGCTCTACCCCTAGGGTAAGCTATGCTGGCCACAGAAGAAAAGAAAGAAAGAAAAGAAAGAAAGAAAGAAAGAAAGAAAGAAAGAAAGAAAGAAAGAAAGAAAGAAAGAAAGAGAGAGAGAAAGAGAGAAATAAAGAAAGAAGAAAGAAAAGAGAGAGAGAGAAAGAAAGAAAGAAAGAAAGAAAGAAAGAAAGAAAGAAAGAAAGAAAAGGAAAGAAAGAGAGAAAGAAGCCGCCACTGTGGTTACTGATCTGTCCAGGAGAGTCGTCCTGCAAGCTCTTCACGTCGCTCTTGGCTGCTGCCCCCGTGCCCAGATCCACAGTTTCTCACTTCAGGGGTGGACGAGGAGGACTGCACGCTCTCCTCAGCACTGCGCTCTGGGACGCCGCCATTGCCTGCCTCTTGCCTCGGTGCGTGCACGTGACCAGGGTTCAAGAAGCAGCTCCAGCTTCCTATTGGCTGTGCGGCCCACAGGAGTCGGAAGCGGAGACTCTGGGATGGAGTAACGATGCTCAGCTCGGATTTTGTTCCCTGCCTGTGATTTGTGTGATTTAGAGACGTTCCCGTGTCTTGAGCTTCCTAGTGTTTGCCCATAACACCTGGTTCTGACCCTCTGTGAAGTGGGCTCAGATTGTAAGGGTGAAATCCTTAGGGAACCACAGCGTACAGTAGGTGCTCAGTAAATGCTGACAGCGATTCCAGCCCCCTCCCCTCTTCTACCCGTTTGCTTCAGCGTTTCTACTAGCATTGTAGGAGGAAAGAAGGTCAAGTCCACGTGCCTGGATGCAAGTTCACCCCGGCCTCGTGGTAACCTGTGTTGGCTTGCTTTGTGCTCTTGGGCACGTTTTTTGGGAATCTGCTCTGCTTTCTGTTTTGCCATCCACGAGTGGACGGCAGTAAAAATACTAATTGCTTTAGTTCATCTGGTTTACAAGCACATGTTATATAAAGAACATCCAAAGCCACAATACTTACACTTTCTATGTATGATGATATGTCGATAACTTACATTAAAATTATAATTTACAAACAAAAGACTGTGTTAGATATTCAATTTTTTGTGTATGCTAAAATCAGGCAAGCTTTCATTATTTGACCCAGGGAATCAAATAATGCCTGAAGTAATTTGCTGACATTGCTCAGTGTGGGTCAGAGGTGGAAGCGAGGCTTGGACATCACCTACTGAGCTGATCAACGTGAGCGTACGGGCCTGTGCAGAATGCCTAACAGAAGTCAGGTTTCTAGTTTGCCTTTCTTGGAGAGAGCAACATCACCAGATAATAGTCAAATCTTTTTTTCTTTTGAGTTGAGTGTTTAATATTTGTCCCATATGTTTCCTTCCTTGTTTTTCTTCTGATTTTATCTGAAATGCATTATTTCATTTTTTTCTTTTTGAAAAAAAATTTTATGTATTTGGTACAGGGTCTCACTACATAGCTCACACTCGTTGTGATCCTCCTGTCTCAGCCTCCCCATCGCTAGGATTACACGTGTGCGCTATCACGCCTAGACCCAGTGGCTGGCTGGCCACACCTGGGGCCAGCATGTGGTAACAGTGATAGAACCCAGGTCTTTGTACTTGTCTAGGAAGGCGCTGAGACTGCTGAGCGATCTCCAGAGCCTGTGAAGTGTGTTATTTCTAATATCTAGTTATCTTTCAGTTCTTTAACGAGCAGTAGCAGTAGCAGTAGGTACACACTGCTTCTAAAGGAAAAAAAAAATCTTTAATTTTTAAAAACAACTTGCTAACTTGTGATGTTCTTCCCAAGGTAGTATTGTGCCCAGTAGTTTTCAAACTGCTCTCTTTAGCACGTAAATCATTTGATGCTTTTTGTATGAAAAGTAATTGTTATTGCATGTTCATTAGTAGTGGTGAACCGCGTTTGTTATTGACAGTAATCTATTGATAAGGCTAAACTCGTTCTGCAAGCTCCACCTTGCATCAGCGGGCTGTTCCTTCATGTTGTAGCTGGCTTAAGTCCTGCTGAGATTCAGCAGCTGTGGAAAGAAGTGACCGGGGTGCACAGTGTGGACGACAACGGCATCAAACACGGAGGACTCGACCTCACCACGAACAGCTCCTCCTCGACTACCTCCTCCTCTGCCTCCAAAGCATCGCCGCCGATAATGCACCACGCCCTCGTGAACGGACAGTCTTCAGTCCTCAGTGCAAGACGGGACAGGTAAGCTCACGACTCGTGCAGAGCAGAGATTGATGGTTACCCATCCCTGAAGTTCATTTCACCATTGACAAAGCTAAGAAGAATAACCAATGCTTAAAGGGACAATAGGGGTAGCATGACAAGTTTTACAGAAGTCATGATACTGTGTAGCTTCCGTGTGATTTTGCATTATAAGAAAGCAGTTCCAGAGCCAGCAGCCACATAGATGTAGCCAGGAGGACAGCTTTTTCTAAGATGCTTGTCGTGTGACTGCCTCATATATTTTTGATAACCAACATATTCCAATTACTAGTATTGCTGTGGAAGCATTTTACATTTTTAAGCTATACACCAGTGGTTTAATTTCCAATAATTACCAAGGTATGTATGCATAGCTCTGTTAATATATTTCAAATGTCTGCTCAGAAATTAAGAGAATAGATTCAGAGAAATATGTAAAGTCAGAACCGTGAGACAGTGAGGTGGCTTGGGCTATTATTGTTGTGTGATAGAATTTAGGAACAGAAAAATAAATACGCACTATTCTTTTTGTAAAGAAACTTGACCAAAAATAACATAAAAATGATTTTCCTTCAGTTACCAAATTAATACTGTGACATAGTTTTGGCTTTTACTTTCCTTGGGCAAAAATGAGCTCTGGAAATAGAGCATCCAGTTACTTTTTTAAAAAACTTTATTTGGTACAGGGTCTCACTGCACCGCTTGGACTCTTAGTGATCCTCCTGTTTTCAGCCTCCCCAGCACTGGGCTTACAGGTGCGCGCCACCACGCTGGGGCTCTGCGGCCGGCTCAGCGCACCCAGGGGCAGGGCCGGCACAGCCTGTGGACCTGTGGGTCAGACCCTGGTCCCTGGGCTTGCCTAAGCAAGCACTTAGTCTCCTGAACTGTCTCGCTGGCCCTCCATTCACGTTTGTCTGCTTGGCAACACTTACTCAGGCATATTGCTAAGTCCCTTCAAGCACTTGACCTAAAGTACAGAGGCTACAGTAATGCCTAAGATAGTTTCTTTTTAAGAGATGTAAATTGCGTGTAGCACTTCACAACACAGTGGGCAAGTCTCGCTATCTACAGCTCTAGCATCCTATGGAACTGTTGCAGACTGATGTTCTGTTATGTAACAGGGACATATTGCTGAGACATGCTTTTTTTGTCAAAATGTTTTTCAAGGAGAAATTAATTACATTATGGTTTAAAAAAATTAAAAAATAGGGACAAAAATGAAATTATTATTTTCATTATTGCCAAGCGGCATGCCAGGGTTGGGGCTACAGCGAGTGGCATAAGCCATGCCTGCCTGGCAAGCGCAAGGTCCTGAGTTTGATCCCTGGATCCAGAAGAAGAAAAATAAAAAGTAAAATAAAATGGTGTGCCTCTGAGCGTCTCCATGTTGTTAGTTTAACTAAGATCAGTTTGATGACGGCATATTAGACGAGGATTGACTTCTCTAGGATATATCATAATACTAAGCCAGAGCCCGGAATGGTTAGGTAAGGATATAGGAGTGAAGAGTGTTTCAGAATGGAATTTTTAAAAACAAACGTAACTAGTAGACACATATAAATGACAAAAAACATTGAAAGGTACTAAAGTTTTATATCTTTATTTTTTAAAAAAGAGCATTTCAAACACTTAGGGTTACCACTCTTTCGCTTGCTTCGAAATACATTGCCCCACCTGCATGCCCCTGTAGTAGTGTTGATTATTTAGACGCACAGTGTTCCGCGGAGGTCCTATGGCAGGATTAGCGGGGGACATCATACAGTCCTCTCCATTTCCTGCTTTATTAACGGCCATCGCTGGCGCGATTCCCCTCTAATTGGAACGCCATCTAGCCCTGGCAGTTGAACTATTCAGTGGAAGGATTACATTTTCCTGACGGCTCTGAGCTGAACTGACCTGCTCTGACCTGGTTGTCACCGAGCGTAACCCTGACAGGCACTAGCAGCCTGCCATGATTATGGCTTTTTGAGACCAATCTGCTGTTGTGTGCTTCGCCTGCAGCTCGTCGCACGAGGAGACCGGGGCTTCGCACACACTCTACGGCCATGGAGTTTGCAAGTGGCCGGGCTGCGAAAGCATTTGCGAAGATTTCGGACAATTTTTAAAGTAAGGTTTTAACTGGGGGGGATGGGGGGCAGAGTGTGGTGGATGATAGGACTTTGATGTGTGTTGCTTTAAATAAAAGATGAAGAAGGAATGAATAAGATCCATCTTTAATACTTGCAAAGTTTTCTGTCTGTCCCAACAAGTGGATTCTTGAGGTCAGCCTAAAAACGTTAATAAGTCGTCTTTTTGTGTAAATGTTTCACAAATATTTAACACAAGCTATGAATTAAGTAAATGCATTCGCCAACTGGAATGTGGGTAATCTCTGGGAGACATGCTTGGAAGATAGAATTCTCTTAAATTTTAAGTTTCTAATAAAAATCGCAGAAAAGATGGGGTAAGGAAAATCTCTATATACTTAATTATGTTTTGCAGGTTTATGCTTTAGTTGCAAATTGCATATTCCCTACTATAAGTTGTAATATTTCACATAAAGAATTTTAAAAGAAAATATTAATAGTGTCTCAAATTTAAGAACATGATTACATTTCTTTAACATTTTCCTTTCTGTTCTCCGAAGCACCCATGGTCTTTACTAGCTTAAAATGAAACTCGATGTGTTTCTAGTTTCTTCATACAATAATATTAAAAAAAAAAATTCTTAAGGGTTTCTGTTTCCAAAGAGAGTGTTTCTATCTGATGTAACGTCTCCACACGTGATTCTGGATCTAGATCTAACCAGAGAGCTGTGGAGAGGTTTATGGAGCTGAGTGACTTCGCAGGCTGGGCCCCTCGTGTTGTCATGGTGCAGCTAACAGGGTGAATGAACTGTTTCATGCTTTATCAACAATTAAGTTAATTAGCTCATTTGAAATTGCGCTGCTTTGTTGCCACGATGTTGGCAGAAACATCAAAAAGATGTGTTTACAAATGGTGGACCGGCCACTGCACAAAGCGCAGAAGCCTCAGCAGCCAGGCCCGAGTCCTTGGCAGCGAAATAACTTTATAACTGCGCTGCAGTCCGACGCCCACCGAGATCTCTTAACCTTTCATCCTTTATGACCATTCAAGCCAGATCTGCTTTGTGCAGCACGCTGGCTCTTTGGAACTGCCTTCGGTGGAAGATCATTCTTCCTCTGCCAAGACAGGTGCGGGCTGTGGGTGGTTGACTTCACAACTCTCCTCTGAGCAAGGAGAGAGCTGAAGAGCACTAGATAATTTTGCCAGAGTTTCCTCCTCCTCAAGAAAAAGTTTAGAGAAAGAATATGGGCTACAAGTTATTCTTGCACAGATTTTGTGCTTTGCATTTGGACATGGGAGCTCTTCCCAACATAGCGTTTGTTGTTGTCGATGAGATTCAGAGGATGTTCTTTGCCTGGTAATTTACACCAGAAAGCTAGTCATTCACTATGAAGTTTTGTGTCCAAACCATTGTTTCTGAAAACATTAAACCTACAACACTTTAGGGGAAAAATATTTACATTTCAGCCTGATTTATTCTCTCTCTCTTTTTTTTTTTTTTGGTACAGGGCCTCACTGTGCAGCTCAGACTCACAGTGATCCTCCCGTTTTCAGCCTCCCCAGCACTAACAGGCGTGTACCACCACATCCAGGCTCAGCCCCTGGCTCAGCTTGCCTAGGCGGGGCCAACGCGGCCTAGGGTGCTGGGGATCGAACCCTGACCCCTGCACTTGCCTAAGCGGGGCCTGGGCCGCTGAGCTACCTCACCGAGCCTCTAGTTTCTTTTCTAACACATGTACAGGAAAGTTTTTGTTCTTCACACTATTGATGTTTTTGTACTACTAACAAATAAATGCATACTGATCATCATCTTACCTCCAGTCTTTTTCCACATCCATTCCAATTTTTAAAAATTTTGAAAAGCATGCTTTTCAATTTAAATTAAATGTTAGTCTTAAGACTCACCACTTTTCCAACCTGGTCACTTACAGGGGTGACGCCACTAATAACAATAGATTTTCAGGTCTTTTAGCCCACTTTCGTTATGATATACTTTAGACTCTAATTCAAAGATGAAACAGAGTAGATTCTATTAGTACTAACATCACTATTTGGTACTGAAAGGCAATATTAACTAAGCATGTTTTCCCATGGCCTTTTTTCTTTTTTCTTAGACATGTGTGGAAAAAATTGATGAGAAATAAAAATACGTGTTATAGGTGAATTAGTTTATTCAGGAAAAGGTTTACACAGCCTCTGAGTGGAAGGTAACATGCAAGGCCATCGGCAACTGTGTCTCCTCAGGAGAAGACTGGGGTTTTCCTCTGGATTACAGGCGAGAGTTGAAGGGCTGGCAGAGAAGGCAGGCGAGGCACAATAGCTGGGAGACACTTTTAGTCTTCTTAGTTATCAATTCTCACCCAACTTTATGGCCAGTGTTTACAAAAAGGCTTTAAAGAAAAATTTGTTGTATTGTTTTTAAAACAAAATGCTCCAGAAATAAGTTCTCTAGTTCAGGCTATAATTTAATAGTAGATAGTGTTGCCACTGGATTGAAAGAAAAAGTCCTCTATGTGTTTAATCTCTGTACGTTAAATAACAACAGTTGGAAATTTAGGTCTTAAATTTTCTTTCTCATATTAGACATCAGAAACAGTAGGATCTCTCTGGTTTTGCCCAGCACCAAAAGTATGCATAACAGGACAGTTGTTTACGCATAGTATAGATATATTCTCAGTTATTACCTATATTTTTACTCAGGTATTAAATACCTATATATGCTTATATATGCTTGTTAGTATTCAAATGAGACATTCTTTCCCACAGAACAAACAAGTTGAGACTAAGAAACCATTATTTATAACAGCAGCATAGAAGCAGAAAAATAACAAGATGAAAAAGGAAGTCCAAGCTAAAGACACTTAGGAAAAATTTTGAACTTTAAAGTAGGTGCTGACAGAAGCTAACCATTTTTCTGACCAGTAATTGAGGAACTCACTAGATCACTAAAAACATTTAATATTACTTCTTCATTACTGTCTTATAAATGTCAAAGTGTAATAGCCTCTGACAAAATTTTAGTGTAGTCTGACTGCGAAATTAATTACCATTCCATTCAACCTAAGTCAGCTTGAATCTAGATGGACCGACTTCCTGAGCTGAAGCCAAACGCTCCCAGGGAGCAGGCATGCGCTCTTCAGCCCTCATGTGATGTGCAGGTGCCTAGGAGCGGAACACGGTGTGGGGTACCAGGCAGAAATAGTCTCCTTGGACAAAGACAGCGCGGAGTTGGGGGTCACCCCAGGGCTTTGAGAGGCTGAGGCAGGAAGATCCTATGTTTAGGTCCAGTGTGAGCGATTTGGCAATTTTGCTGCACTCTGTCTCAAAATGAAAATAAATAAATGAATAAATAAGTGAATAAATAAATAAATAAAATTAGGCTTGGAGACACATCTCAGTGTCTCAGGGAAGCCTTGGGTTCGGTCCCCATCAGTACACACACACACACACACACACACACACACACACACACTGGGTAGCAACTATACAAACACCCATGTAAATATCCGAACATTTGAAGAGTAATTAGCTAATGAAAACAAATGAACTGAGCATGGCCCAGGTTAAATTTGGAACTCTTGGCACTACAGGAGGACCAGGAGAAAGGCACTGGGAGCGGAAGAGTTCATTTAACAAAAGTTTGTTTTCCTTTCCTCGCGTAGCTGACTCCGCTCGCACCTCACGCTCTCCCTCCGTGTGCGGCGTCTCTCTCTTTGTCTAGGCAGCGTGGCTACAGAATTATGACCTCAAGAAGGCATTCTTTGAACTTGTCAGAACGCTGTTGCTTTTGGTGACAGTGCCCCCATCCCTCAAAACTAAGGCATCTCACATAATCAGCTAAATCAATAGTGACAGCTAACATTTTGTATTTAAACTCCTGTCAGTGTTTAAACATAAAAAGCTTGATGCAAAATAAATCAAACACCACTGAGATGCAAGTGAAACATTTTGTTAAAACAATCTCTGACACACTTGGATTCAAATCTGGTCCCTTTTTAGCTTATAAAACACTAGAAATTTAAGTGAATTTAAAAATGGAGAGGTTAAATTTGAATTGCTGATCTGGAGTCTATACAATTGAAGTTACCCACGTGCATTCAGAACTGTAAAAATCTTTGGTAGAAAGAGTTGTGCATTAAATAAATCGGAAAGGTCTTTTAGCTACATTATCGTCTTCTCACTCTGCTTTCTTAATTGTTTTTCCAAAGGCCGCCTGTTTACCTTTATTTCTCGGTGAACGCTACCTACCAAGAACACAGATTCCATGCAGTTTTGAAAGACCGTCAGTCGACCACATCATTTATTCCATTTTGAAAACAAAAATCAATATACCTATAAAGTGACCCATAAATTAGAACTGGCTCACACGGTGTTTGCTCAGCGCTGCCTTTCTGAAGGCCCCCTTTGCATTTTTTCTTCACCTCTCTGTTTGAACTGCAGCCTCAGTAAGAGGCTCATTAGGGAACATTAGGGACTGGAGCTAACCAGAATTCCAGAGCTCACTTTGCGCTTATTAATGCATAGTAGAGTAGAATGCATTTAAATATTTCATAGGCATTCGGTAATTTGTGTGTAATCGCCTTGTTAGCAGGCCAGTAGAAGGAGAACAGGCCTGTGAAATGGTGTTAGTGATTGCATGGGTAATTTACAGACCTTTGGCATCAGCAAGAGTATTATTGTTGGCTAGTATGAAGCTGTGAAATAGAACTAGCAGTGAGTGCAAAAAAAAAAAAAAGCAAGAAAGAAACTTAATAAAGGTTTTGTAGCATGCATCTTCAGGGATAACAACCCCACTTGGTCCTTTTGAAGCAGCTATAATTTATGACATAGGCGATATATCAAATGCATAAGATAGTATTATGGAGCATTTATATGAAAAGGGTATTTGCAACATTAGTTCCAACTTCCTGCAAGGGACATGATTAAATGATTAATGAAATGTCCCTTTGCATATGCATTTTGAAATAGCAATTAGGTACTGGCTGAGAAAATCCACCAATCCTCTCATTTTTCAGTATTATCTCATTCTTGATTTATAAATCATAGAGAATTTTTGAACAGCAATATGTAGTACCTGAGATAGTTATAAAAACATAAAAGAGAATAATTTGGGCACAAAATAGTCATAAATACATAAATTCATAATTTAATTTGAATACTATTTATTTAGTCTTATTGCATTGTATTTGTATCCGACACTATTTCTGTACTTTGATTGGCATAATTAAGTAGGGCGAGTGAATAGGCACTATTATTTTACATATCACTGGTAAACAATAGCGAGGAAAGGAGAAGGGAGATGTGGCAGAGGTATGTATGTGTTTTTCAAGTTCTCAGTAATCCACTGGAGGCTGTTCTATAAATGATCATTGAAGGGTTGCAAGCTAGCCTATAATTACAGGAAAGAAAGTGGCAGCTCTGGCATTTCATAACTATGTGTCCTCGAAAAGTGCTTTGTGAGTTTGTCACCACTGATAATTTAGATAGAGGCTCATTACTGAACATCACAACACTTTAAAAACCTTTCGCCTTCATACAGGAGAATAAAGGACTATTTTAATGGCAAGGTTCTTTTGTGTTCCACTGAAAAATTCAATCAAGACAAAACCTCATTGACTATTATTGTAGTCCGCAGTCTCTATTCTAATAAAAGCTGCATAGATAAATTGAATAGGTCTCTAAGACCCAAGCATATAGTGCAAACATTTTGCACTTTTTTCATGCTTTAAATATAAGATAATAGTTACCACTAACAAGTAAACAAGTGTAACAAAAACCTCTTGAGAGTAATTTCATGCACAAATAAACATGTTAGACTGAATTTATCTTTGCTTGTGACACTGTATCTTCTACCTATCTTGCTTGTTCTCTTTGTGTTCTAATCGCTGTGTATGTAACTGGAACAGTTTTTAAAAAACTGTCTTTAGACTGATTGTGAGGTAAATTATGTGTGTCTTCCCTACAAGTTCATGTTTGAAAAAAAAGAAAAAGAAATTATACAAAGATGCAACAACATTGAATTGCAAGACTACAACCAATTGTTGTATTATGCAGATAGGAAATCATCTCATTTGTTCAGGAATGCTTGGTGATAAAAGGCCTGAAAAATAATTTTTGTAGGTTGCCTTGTGAGTTGGGATTTAATGACAGTTTGTGTTTCAAGCTCATCTCTGGTGTTATTTCCGGGCACTCCTCCCTGCTGGAAAGCCTGGGTGAACCTTAGCCCTTCCAGTGCCTTCTGAGGAGAACTGGTCAGAGCTGGGCTCGGAACAGAGGGGTCTCAGAGACAGCACTTTTGCCTGAGCTCCGGCATCTGCTCTCCAGCTTGACCTGATCCGCGTGGCGATTTTAGTCCAGTTGCTCTTCACCCCAGACAGACAACTAGGCTTTAGTCAGGCTTAGCAAGGAAGCACCAAGGTGGACTGGTCAGGTTGATCAAGGTCCGAGGCAAAAAGGAACAAAAGTTTGTAACGCCCAATGGAGATCTCGTAGACCTGCCCCTGCGTAGGGCAGCCGATTCTCCACACCACCACCTTAATGATTCTCCAGGCCTTTGTCTGCCTACATATTTTTTCAACTTCACTGATAACTAAGAAATATAAGTAAATAATTTGATTGGGGAAAATATTTGCTCAATTTAGCATACTCAGGACTATAATAACTTCCGTAGCACTCACCTCATTTCTAAGTAACACTTAAACCCACATAGATGAAATGTATAAATTCTTCAGTTCATGACTGTTTCATGCAAATTATACTTTCACACGTTTTCATTGATGAGAACAGCTCTTAAATATTGCCTCAGACTAACTGTTGGTGAAATAGATGCACTACCAGATACTGAGTTGCTGGAAGTGTACTCTTTCTTTTGGGAATCCTCGAATTATATATTAAAAATTATAAAGCACATATTATGAAGTGTTTTCATGTTTACCAGAGATACTTTTGGTCTTTTAAGGTGATATTTATTGACTAGATCTCTTTAGGTACTTTCTGATGATAATAACAATAGTAATATATTTTATATGACGCATATTTATTATTAGAGAAAAATTATGAGACTAGCAATTCACTATTTTTGCGTGTATCCCCTTAGGACTTTAGAGATGAAACATCAGTTTATGATTCTGATTAGCAGAGTCTTCAAAATAAATTTTTGGTAGTGAGATACAATTAATCTTTGTCAGGATTACTAAGGTTTACATAATGATAAATGATGATAATTTGTCTTCGTACAATTCAAACCAGATCCCAGGAAAATAAGACATTGCTCACTAAAAATATTATGGAAAACAATTTTTGTTACTAGAAATGGAATAGAGCTGTATTGGCCCTGCCCCTGGGGCACGCTGAGATAGTGACTGAGACTGGGTGTGCTGGCTTGTGCCTGTAATCCCAGTGCTTGGGAGGTGAAAACAGGTGGATCACTGTGAGCCTAATCTGTGTTGTGAGACCCTGTAGACCCTGTGCTGAACACTTCTTTAAAAAAGAAATGGAACAGAGAACCACCTTTACTGTCCCAAAAAGTAAATCCTATCTTTTTAAAAATAATTCATGAGTATGGGAAATACATCTAGGAATTTCTACTATTACTCTGTAAATCATTTGAGGAAATATTTTTGTTAAAACAGATAAGCTTAGAGACAACGACTTTTTTAAAAAATATGTATTTATTTGGTACACGGTCTCACTATGTAGCTCTGACTCATGGTGATCCTGCTGTCTCAGCCTCCCTGGCCCTGGGATTACAGGCGCGCACTACCATGCCTGGACTCGGTGGCCAGCTCAGCGCACCCAGGGGTGGGCCTGTGGGGCATGTGGTGCTGGGGATGGAACCCCAATCCCTGCACTTGGCTAGGCAGGTTCTTCGTCTTCTGAGCTATCTCACTAGCCCATGAGACAATGACATTTTCAACCTGTCAAAGGCTTTTTATATTCTATAAATGTCACCCGATGTGTGAGCGCGTTTTCCCTTCGGAGCGCAGTTTCCAGGTGTCCGATCTTGCTGGGCGTGCTGCCCCTCCGGTGGCCTGCATGCGACTGAACCCTGTCCCGCGTCTTGTGTTTGTGTGCAGGCACCTTAACAATGAGCATGCCTTGGACGACCGAAGCACAGCCCAGTGCCGGGTGCAGATGCAGGTGGTGCAGCAGTTAGAAATCCAGGTCGGTGTGCCCGCCTCCCCGAGGGGCCCTCCTCGGGGTCCAGGTTGTCAGGGTGAGGGCTGAACAGGGGTGGGGTCCTTGAGGCCGCGTCTTGGTGACTCGGCCACACGATGACTAACTGTGTTACATGGAAGTTTGGACTATTTTTCTCAAGGGCAACAGCCCAGGATACATGGAGCTACTTAACCTTCTCAACATGACATCTACATTGGGGTATCACAAAACCTGTCCATTCTGTATTGTTCCTATTGTCTGTTAGACCTACAAAGTCTGCTTTTATTACAGAGATAGGTTTTCCATGAGCTAAACGTGTAGTCCCCCACACCCACCCAGAGGATACTCCACTAGAGCAAAAGGCCAGCATGCCTTCAATACTTGAAAAATTAATTTCTTGTCTGTTTCCAGTACATTTGTAATTTACAATTTTATAAAAAAAAATTCTTGCTTGTCTTTACCTAGCATAATGGCACATATTTTACATCACAGATAAAAACGAATATGATATTAAAGCTGCCCTTTTAAGTTAAAAAGAATTCTGTTTATATTGATAGAATTTGACTAAAACAAATAGAAATTGGAAGACTGATCAAAAAGTCATTATGTCATCTGAAGCCTCACTTTATGCTATTTTACTAATACGCCAGGGTTTGCTCTCATAGTTCATCCTAATGATTAGTTTGCTCAGGGAAAAGAAAGTTTTGTTTTATTGAATTAAACCTAGAATTTCACTTGCTTCTTCACACTTTATCAGATCTTAAGCGATTTCCCATTTGCCATGTTGTTTTTCTTCCAGAGAATAACTAAACATAGGTTATTTGTAGCTGTAAAATACTGGACAGGTAACCTGTTTACCACTTACAAATGGTGGACTGAGGGATAACAGTGTAGATGATGATGTGGTCTGTGGTCTGGCCATCTCTCTCTCTCTCTCTCTCTCTCTCTCTCTCTCTCTCTCTCTCTCTCTCTCCATGTCTCTCCCTCTCTCTGTCTCTGTGTCTTTCGATAGATAGATAGATGCATAGATAGATAGATAGATAGATATCTGTATCTCTCTGCCTGTCTGTCTTTGTCTCTCTCCTCTCTGTCTGTCCGTCTTTCTCTCTGTCTCTCATTTGTCTGTCTATCTGTCTCTCTCTCTCTCTCTGTCTCTCCCTCTCTGTCTGTCTCTCCCTGTCTCTCCCTCTCTCTGTCTCTCTCGATAGATAGATAGATAAATAGATGATATCCGTATCTGTCTGTCTCTCTCTGTCTCTCTCTCTCTCTGTATCTGTCTGTCTCTCTCTGTCTCTGTCTCTCTCTCCCTCTCTGTCTCTGTCTCTCTCTCTTTCTCTCTGTCTCTAGATAGATAGATAGATAGATAGATAGATAGATAGATATCTGTATCTCTCTGGCTCTGTCTGTCTCTGTCTCTCTGTATCTGTCTGTCTGTCTGTCTGTCTCTCTCCTCTCTCTCTGTCTCTCTGTCTCTCTCTCTAGATAGATAGGTAGATAAATAGATGATAGATAGATAGATAGATAGATAGATAGATAGATAGATAGATATCTGTATCTCTCTGCCTGTCTGTCTTTCTCTCTCTCCTCTCGGTCCGTCTGTCTGTCTCTCTCTGTCTCTCGTCTGTCTGTCTGTCTGTCTCTCTCTTTCTCTCTCTCTCTCTCTCTCTCTCTCTCTCTCCATCCCTCACATCCCCTTGTCTGAATGATGGGAAAGTAAGGTCCGTCAGTTGTAATGAGACCCAGCGCAAGTGTCGATGCCGACTCTGTGGCAGAGTTCAGCGTTCCACGCTGCCTGGTCTCTGTCACTCTATTGAATTAGATTGATGATGGCAGATTGCAGGGGGCACTAACTGGACCTCAGTGGGAATGCGTGAAGTGTGCAGACAATCCTGGCAGGCATTTTGCTTTGAGAACCCTTCACCCCTTCACAGCTGTTGGCACCAGTCCACTGCTAACAGTGTCCCCAGGACTTTAGAGACACCACGGGCCTTCTAATTTATGGTTTCAGGAACTTGTTACTGTCGAGGCTATTGTGACCTCAATTCTCTTATTGACAAAAAGATGAAGTGTTATTTGTTTTCTCTGACCTTTTAACATAAGGAACGCTATAAAAGTTTTCCCCCTCTCCGTAGCTAAAGTTGCCTTTCTTCCCAGCTAAGTTCCTACGGAGGCCGACTTTTGCATGCAGGAATCATTACTCTGAGACAAGCTCAGTGATAAGATGGATCGCCGCAATAACGCGGCTGTATCCGTCATTTCTAAAATGCCTCTGATCTCGCTCCCTCTTAACAGCTTTCTAAAGAACGTGAGCGGCTGCAGGCGATGATGACCCACTTGCACATGCGACCCTCGGAGCCCAAACCATCTCCCAAACCTGTAAGTGCATATTGCTTTATAAACAGTAAATAGCTCTGCCACTGTAACGCACTAAGAAAATGAACCATTTAGTGACAGTTAGAAAACAGTAAGTGTGATAAAAAATATGGCAATAAAATGAAAGTAAAATGCAATCGCTTGTCAAATTGTATGTTTCTTTTAGAGTAATGCTATCTTTTACAAAATCTATCCAATCTACACTGTGGGTGACACTAAACAAAGTATACCTATCAGGGCCCAAATGACTGCCTTGGGGACAAAGCCAGAGAGGGAATATCTCTCGGAGATAGGTTTACACATATTGGAAGGAAAACCACTTCAAGTCTCCTAAAAAGTAGTAACAGTACAATCATAACTAGGGAGGCATGCGGTACATGGAAGAAGATTCCCATCAGGCATGAGACATATAAATAGACTTCTTTATCAAACATTTTGTCAAGAGTGTCAGTGTTTTTATGGCCAATTTTGTTCTGTTTCTTTGGTAGTTATTTCAGTTAAGCTGTATTTCACATACTGATGTATTTTACCATATGATATATAGAAAGCTAATTTAGAGTTTATCACAGAGAGGAAATGGAAATTACGGGAAATAAGAGCCGCAGTTTCTCTAAGAAATCGAGATTTGAGTTCAACTTGAGAACGCAGTCAGATAGATACACAGCCTATGGAAGAGAATACACATATTGGTGGCCTCACCCAGCGAGTGTTCACAGAGAAACTTGGAGACACCAACAGGCAACTCTTGTTTAATGAAAGTTTGAAGGACGCTTTTTTTTGGACCCGGTGTAGTCTGGTGGTTAGTGACCATGACCTTGGTCTCTCTGCTGTGTCTTTATGTATAAAAGGAACTCTTGGTTTGGCGGGGGGAAGCCATGGAAGACAGATGACTCCATGGCCTGATTTTCTTCTGTGTCTTCTCCTGTCTCCCTGACCAGGACTATTTGAAATTCACATTTTGCATAGAGTCCATCACTTACTTAAAATCCGATGAAGTTGTCCACCAAAGATATTAGAGTTTTTGGCCTAGGCTGTGTTCTGCTGTTGGGCACCATAAATATCATTTAACAGAAAGAGACACATGTCTTTTATCAATCTCACAGGTGGCTTTTTAAACTCAAACATGACCATATTTTTCATTTTTTAGAAAATGAGCTTTTCAGAATCTTTTGGATCCAGTAGTTAGGACTTCCTTTTCAATGAGATCTTTCTCTCTCATTGCTTCTATAGCATAATGTAGATAATCACAAGACAGAATAATTGTCTCACAAATCCATCAGGAATCTGCAGCTTGTTCTTTTCCAATTAATTATTCAATCAGTAAATTTTTTAAAACTCCGGCAGCATGGTTACATCTACACTAATAAAGAATTTTCAGCCTATAATCCAAAACAGAACCTGAATGAATAATGTAATTGAAGTATTACATTACATAAACCACACATGAAAGAATTGCTAATTGCGTTTGATGATGGGCAATTAATGCAGAATCTTAGATGAGCGATTTAAAATGAAACCACAGTTTAAAGTTCCCTTTGGAACTCACAGGATCTGAAGTGCGAAACTGCACCCTGGGCCTCACGCTGGTTCAGAAGCGGAGTGGTCAGTCCTTGCGCCCCTCCGAAAGCCCTAAAATTTATACACTGTACAAAAGAAGCTTCAACATTGATATGATAGTCGAGATTTATGGTCTCATGTGCCGTGGCTCGGTTGAGACGGCCCACACATTTGATAAATATTAATAGCATGAATTTATTACCAAGGAGAAATGAGCTCTGTTGGTTCATCACCACACCTTAACAGCTATCACTACATGAACACAAGGTGCAACCGCTCTGTCTGTTATATGACCCCATTTACTCTCTGAATGGTACTTCATTAAACGGTACCTTTTGGCCACGCTATGGATGGATGGAAATCAAAGTTATCAAGGCTACGAGTCCTGCATAATGAGTTTCACCCAACCTTGACTATATTCAGATGAGCCGAGGTAGCTAAGTGCTCATCCCGGCTCTTACATGCTTCCCTTTCGTTCATAATAAATTCCATTTTATCCGCTGCTGATTGCACGCCTACAAACACGGCATGCTTATTATTACGGGACGCAGCGTGAGTGGCCGGAACGTTGTAAACACGAGGAGTTAGAAAGAGGTGGACTCCTCCTATTGTGTTAACTTTTCACGTGTTTGTAAAATATAGCATCCTGGCCGGCAGTCGTTAGAATATGGTGTTCCCTTGGTCTTTCTGGCCTCTGAGTGTCATGTTTTACTCTGGTTTACAGTGCTGCCTGTGAATGCACAGCCATTCTGCTCAGCTTTTATTTTGTTTTAACGCAGAGCGAAGATTTCTGTTTTGTTTTGTTTTGTCCCCTTTCACAGTTTCAACAGACAGGTAACTCTCCTGATTCGGTTTCCATGGAGCATTCTGAATTGCATGTTCTGGTGTTATGTTAAAACAACCTAAGAAACATCACGCCCAGACGCACAGCAGCCTTGCTGCGTGTCTCAGGCTCTGCAGAGGTCCTCTAGCACATACTGGGGAAGCCTCCACCAGTGGCTCTGCCAGTGTATTAAACGCAGCATTTAGGAGCATTATCTCAGCTTTTATTTATGTACGTAACAAAGAATTCCCAGCCCAGTCTGCTGGCTTAGGGGAGGCACAGAATAACAGTTTGTGGTTTATTGGGAACAGATGCAGTTGGGGATGCCTGGAGGGTGCCAGTCGTTATTATTAGGCTGCTAATGTGCTGCTTCTGGCTCCTACCCAAGAAAGAAGAACAATTAGCTGGCATATGTTAATTTTTGTTTCCCTAACAAATCTCTCTACTGACTAAATGTGTAAAACAAATCCACAAAGAAAGATCAATCAATGCTGTACACATCATTTTCTCCCCATTATAAAAAGGTTTATCTGAAGACGTGTATGTGAGATTTCACAAGGCAGGTGTTACTGAATTAGATGCCAGAGCTGCGGATTCTCTGGCTAGCCACTCTGCGCTTGCTAGAGGGAGAAGCTGGACAATTCCAATCAGTTTTCTTGCTTGGGATGACTGTAAGAAAATGGAAAAGACCCTCGATTACTTCCGATGATACCATCGAAATACATGCTGGAAGTCTTAGGTGCTGCCCTGTGTAAAAATTTCGCTAATTGGAAGCTATTTATGACAAAAGATGTATGGTAAATATGACAGAGGTGAGATGAGGTTTTTGATAAGGAGGTGCAGGGCCCTTCCGAGGGGAGGCATGAAGGGCATCCTGTTAAGCAGCTTGCGTGTTCTCACCTTTTTCCTTTTTTCTCCCTGACACCCACTTTCCAGGGTACATCAGCATCAAGTGACAGTGTAATCATAAATTGAAAATGATACTTCCAGAGGAATTGGCAAACTTGACATTTCATTATATTTGTTAACACATGCCACAAATGATTGTTAGTGAGGAAATTCCATTTCCCTCTCTCCAGCTCCAATCAGATTTAATTTGAAAAATTTCAGCCTCCTCCGGCTAATTTGCAATTAAGACAATTTTGTTTGAATATGTAGTAATGTCATTACCATTCCACCAAATTAGCAAGGAGACAAAAGGTCAGTGTAAAATTTTCCAGCTGGCTGGAGCCTCTCAGCTGAGATTTGGGGCTATGGAGAAAACATTCTGACAGTAACAGAATGGCAACTTGCTTGAAGTCCTATTGGCTCCAAAGCTCGCGTGGTCCATGGCATCTGTTGTTGTTGCTTCCCCAGGGGCGAGACCTGTTTAACAACAGGAACTGTCAATAATCAGCAACTGGCTTTTATTTAAGGAAATACAGCCTTTGCCGAAGTCTGGTAGGACAAGGAGTTGGTCCTAAGTAACATTGCAGTAGATTATTAGATAACCTCTAACAGCATCCTCTAATTAGAGTTCTTATGATACAATTTCATCCTGTAATTAGTCGAGATTGGCTGCTTCCTTTGCAGCTTATTAGTGGCAGCACAGCTGTAGACGTGAAACCACTCTCATTTGTCAAACCTTTTTAAGTCTTTTTCTCTTGTCTCTACCTTTTTCCCCGCCCTTCTCTGGGGCTTTGCAGCTAAATCTGGTGTCTAGTGTCACCATGTCGAAGAACATGTTGGAGACCTCCCCACAGAGCTTACCTCAAACCCCTACCACACCAACGGCCCCAGTCACCCCGATTACCCAGGGACCCTCAGTAATCACCCCCGCCAGTGTGCCCAATGTGGGAGCCATACGAAGGCGACATTCAGACAAATACAACATTCCCATGTCATCAGGTAGGCTATCAATGCTCCGTGGAGCTCTTTTACTCGGGGAGAGGAGAACCGTAGGTGGAGCCAGGGCGCGTGAGCCACTGCAGAGCCCATGGAGACTGGCGTGGTCGTTTGCGAGCCCTGTGTTCCTCCTGGTAAATGCGGAGAGGGGCTCGGCCCTAAGCAGAGCGTGAAGGAGTGCTCTGAGTGGTCGTTCAGGAAAGAACGGTCTCCCCACTAGGGACGTGAGAGATGTCAGGAGAGCCCGGATTACCACCTCGATTCCAGGAGATCCTTGGATCTCTGAGGGAAGGCAAGCACAATCCAACTTCTGCCAGGAGAGCCACAGGAGAAGAGGTGTTTAGCCGGCCGTAGGCCAAGACACCTGGGGCTTTGCACGAATCCGGCTTCCTCGAGGGGCTGCCCAAGGGAGGTGCCACACAGCTCCTCAACCCTGTGTGACATGTTGCTCATGGTGCATCCCAAGGGGCAAAGTTCTCACCCATGAAAAGCTCCCCATGCCATCTCTCCCTCTTCCCCCAGTCCTGGCTCCCTCACCTCTGACCTCTGTCCCCGACCCCCACCCAGGGGCATCCGGTTCATGCAGTCACACTCGCAACCCTTAAGAGCCCAGAGCCCTCTTTTTACAAAAAGGTGTAGTTATTTCAACATGGGTGCAGGGGGCACTTGATGTCTCCCTTGCTCGAGCGCCCCGGAGGCCGCGGGCTGAGCCTGTTGTGCATTAGGCAGCATTAGAGGAAAAAACACCAAGACTGTGGCAGGGGCAGAAGTCCATGTAGGAACATGCCTAAGCCACCCCCTTAGAAGAGGACCTGGCTGCTGGAACAGAGTGCTCAGGCCAGCCGGGCACACTGTTCCTGAAGTCCAAGAGCAGCCCGGGGACGCTTCATGGGCCCTTGGTGTCAGAAGTGGCCTTTTCCACGTAACTCAGTCTCACCGTCCCGCTTGCCACCTTCACTAGTCAGAGCCTTTCTCGCCCAATCCCTTCACCCATACTAGGGGAAAATATTGCAGACATCAGTTCTACAGAATGCAAGGTTTCAGCAGAATTAATCCCTGGCTTTTATTTTTATAGAGATTGCCCCCAACTACGAATTTTATAAAAACGCCGATGTCAGACCTCCATTCACTTATGCAACTCTCATAAGGCAGGTGAGTCGCAGGAAAATGAACTTTGCCTGATTAAATTAAAATTCATTAATGCTTAAAGTAAGGCTTGGCCGAGAAAGTGTCACCCGGTCTAGTTAGTAAACCATTCTTCTGTGTCACTGTGCATCTTGTCTCATTGCAGGCCATCATGGAGTCGTCCGACAGGCAGTTAACACTTAATGAAATTTATAGCTGGTTCACGCGGACATTCGCTTACTTCCGGCGGAATGCAGCCACTTGGAAGGTAACTCCCCTCCCAGCCAGCCGCCCCGGACCCCTCCCGCGGCTCCTTCCACAGAGCACGAGGAACATTTATTTACGTGACATAAGCAGATTACTATCTGCGTCCCCTCTTTTTAACCTGCCTCTTGAATGGAATGAATTCCCTCTCTCAAAATGACAAGTGAAAGAATAATTTTGCCTCCGATATAGTTTTCTAATTTGGTGCAATTAATAGCTGAGGCTTGGCAAAGAGATGAGGGCCTGACACCCTAATTACAGAGTGAGCACTCAATCATCAACACCTTTGTTAGGCGCGCGATATTACTTTTTCTCTTGCATATTATTGGCTAATTAGTTTGAAAAATGTCTGTTTGGCTTGAGCAGCAC
>PVKN010005198.1:25000-31466 GCA_004027915.1 Capromys pilorides
GGGAGACATCTACCTGATTTTATTTTTTCCTATGACACTGGAGCCTTTAATAAAGGACGAAATGCTATTTTAAAATAAAGCTAATGTTGCAAAAACTAGTATTTCCTAAAGAATACTATTTTATAAATAATGTCTTAGAAAACTTTATTAACAACAGCAAAAAAAAAAAAAAATCCTCACACTTAGCCATGTTTGTTTTCCAAGTAGTCTTTGTTTCTCAAAGCAAACTTTATTACTGGGGTTCATCTCACTTCTCCCCAAACTCTAACAGTTTCTTATACCATGTAGCTGAGAGGATGAGGCCTGGTAATAAAAGAAAATTACTGTCTGGGAAGTTGGAATTTTTTTTTTTTTTCCTAGAGAACAAGAGTGCCAAACTGGAGTCAGAATTGTAGTAGAACACATTTAGTGCCTAATTAACTCCCTGTACCACTAACTTCCTCCCCAAGCCACCACTGCCTTCTGTGAAGACAGGACTGTAATAGCCTTTATCTACTCTTGGGCCTTGAGTTTTGATTTCTCTACTCAAGTATGCGCTAATTCCTGCATTCAAGAAATAGTTAATCCATTATGTTGTCACTTAATTAGCTATGCTAATTTGTTATGTTAATTCATGGTGTTCTAGAAATTAACCATTAATTATTTCCTGATTACACCAAATTGGTAATTGGGTTGTATACTTACATTTTTAAAATTTTTTATGAATGTTGTTTTCTTGAAAATGGAATCTGGACATAGCTGACAGAGGTGTGGGGATGTTCAGGGTCTTGGCCCTCCACCTGCACCCCATAGCTTTAAGTTTCATGTATTTCTGGAGCCAATTGATGAGTTGTATGTAATAGATCTTATGTTTGAACCACATGGACTTGTTTCCAAGGCCTTACACACACATATCCTCTCTGAAGTGGCAGTGTGAAACAGCCAACTAATGTCTTTTTATCTGAAGTGATGACTGATGTCCACACCATTTCTATTTTGACTTATAAATCATCTGTGTATTTTTTTTTCTTTCAGAAGCCCAACCTTAGTAAAAAATATACCTACCAGTTTAGGTTACGGAGCAGCTCTTAATGCCAGTTTGCAGGTACTAATCCTTAAACGCACTTTGACATCGTTATCCTGTTTGAATGCTTTGGCCTCCTTTATGGGCATGCTTTGTATTTGGGCGAGACTGTGACTGTCCTTAATAGGTGGTTTATCCTCCAAGGAAGTTGTAGCACCTAGCACTGTGAAAAGCCCTGGTCGAATTCAAGCTACTTTTGAAGGGAAGAGACAAGAAGGACACCCTGTGGCAAACTCCGGAACACCCGGCTTTCCTGCCGGTGCTAGGCGGCTGTGTCAGAGCTTTTGCAAATGCATGTGGCTGTGCATTAATATTTATCCAGGCTGTCATAAATGATTTCACATCATAGTGTTGGAGAACATGGCGCTTGTGGCAAAAACTTTAAAGTTTAATTATAATATATAATTTTTATGCAGAGGAGGCAAATGTCAGGACTTCTTTATTTTGAGTTAAGTTCTGGTCATTTTTAAAAAGCAGAGCAACTGCTTATATTATCTGGGAGTATTTCATGGCATGCAAGGCTTCAACATCTTATTATGCAAAAGACTGAAACACACATGAGAAAGTTCGCTGCCTCTCACACCGTTGTTTGTGTGTTCACAACACAGCACCCGGGCCACGACTGCCACAAGCGGCCAGTTAGGAATTTTGGGCTTTCCAATGCATTTTAGAATCTCTAAACGATTTGTGGCACAAGGTGAACCTCTGAAAGGAAGATGGGTTTCAAAATGATCTGAAGGGTATGTTGAAAGCCGCCTCACCCTCTCTCTGTCTCACCAGGCCGCCCTGGCGGAGAGCAGTTTACCTTTGCTAAGTAACCCTGGACTGATCAATAACACATCCAGCGGGCTCCTGCAGGCTGTGCACGAGGACCTCAACGGCTCCCTGGACCACATCGACAGCAACGGGAACAGCAGTCCGGGCTGCTCGCCCCAGCCACACATGTAAGTGTGGCCGACAGAGTCTCTGAGGGGGAAGAGTCGCCCCCTCGGCCCCTAAAATGTAGTTGCGTGCAGGAAGTGTCACTGGGGCACCAATGAGAACTGTCCACGGAGTTCTCTTGGGTTGTGCCCACAAGATGAGGAACGTATGTCAAGTCTAGTTTTGATACGGCCTGTAAATTCTCACGAATGCCTTCTAATTATTGTCCTAGCGGTCCTCAACAACTGTTCAGCCCTCCTAACGTTACTCGTGGGCATAGGGCAGTGCATAGAATGGATCTATGCCTGTGGGTCATTATCACAGCTTGCTTTGGATGGTGTAATAAGAATATTCATGATGGAATAAGTTGTCATAATTTTTACTACTATTACAGGTCTCTAAACCATTTATGAACTGTAGTAAAGACATTGCCCATTTTTATAAACCGTAAAATGCAAAGTTTAACTGTTACCCACAGTTTACATAGAAGCTAGTAAAGTGTAACTTTTTGCCTGTCTTATAAATCAGTGTAATTACGTATTCAACTTTAATTACTGGTACGTCTGTATTGGCAAGGTTTATATGTTATATTTTATGCAAGACTACGATTCCTATTAATATTTAGCAGCTAACTATATCATTAATTACTCTAAAATCTTTCCCCTACCATCTTTTTAATGGCGCTGAGAGACCAGAAATATTAAAAATTGATGTATTGTGGATTTCAGAAATGCGTATGACACTTTTTTAAATGCCTGATCCTATTCAACAGTGTCAGCACATCAGTTGCTTGTTTACCAAGAAGGGTAACCCTAGCAGAGCTTAGAATTCCAGGGGAAAGATTAGAACTGGGTAATAAAATGTATGCGCCGCTCAGTTGTTCGAAGCAGTTGTGTCTCCCAGTCATGCTGCTTGGAGTCAAGCATCATATTCTTCTAACTTCAAGTTAATGAAATAGAGTTAGTGCTTTCCCTCCTTTTTATGTTTTCCTCTTCTTCTTCTAATTTGTGAATTGCGTATCTAGTTAGAGACCCAAAAGAGACATGATCTTCACGTGCACCACTGCCTTTCCATGAGATACTATTTTTGTTGACTTCTAAAACATTTTTTTCTATCTGACATTTTCAACATGCTTAATTGCCTTAGGGTACCTTTACTGTCACCTTTTGGGGGAAAAAAAAAAGAAAGAAAGAAAAGCACCGTGAACGTTGATGTCTTTCATCAGGTTCCAAACCATTACTTTTCAAAAATGGAAAAAATTTGTCTTTTGGAAGTGTCTTTAGACGTATTAAATAATACAAAAGAAGTAATAAAACTCAAGGTAGAGAGAACATGAAAATGAGCTCCTGCGAGGAGCAGCACTGTAAAGCAAGGCATGCGAGCGCCCGACACAGGTTTTACACCCCGCCGGGTGCTGTCTGACGGGCCGTGGGCCACCCGGCCTTTTGCCTTCGCTTCCAGCGGTTCTCTGGAATAGGCCGATGCTCAGCCCTGAGCAAAACGCTGAAGCACCACAGCTTCAGAGCGAGCAACAGCCAGAATCTGTTTTCCTCCCCTAAAAACAAAGACCCTGCTCAGAGCCACGGCACGTGTCCCTGAGGGTGCAGGCGCAGCGCCTCTCCCCTTACTCGCTGTCAGGCGAGGCTTAGAGGTTGCTAGAAGCCCTGCACAGACCATAGGCCCCGAAGAGCATCTTTCAAAAATGGGACTGGTCCAGTGTAAGAATATCATCATAAAAAATAATGCGTAATAAAATAGTTTATTAAATGTTATATTTTAGAACCTGAAATAATAATTGGGATAAATTATGATACTGTTAGGTTGGCAGTATCCTTCATCTGACAATTGCGGTTTCAGATTTCTCATTTTATTATAAGTTCAATTAAAGTTTAACTGAGATATCTCAAAAAATAATAGCATATATAAAATTGTATGTAATATATAAATATAAAATTGTATATTGAATGCCTGATGTACTGCTGCTATGGATTTATAAAATTAATATAGTTCAGGCTAATACATCATACATTTTGTCTCATAAAAATTAGTGCATGTGAAAAAAGTTGATCTTCCGTAAACAAAAAGAAAATCTCTCTTGACTACTGACTTAAGAAAAGAGAAAATTCGAGGCTGCTCAAATCTTATCTTTTTCTAAATGCTATAGATTAAAATCGAAATTTTAATTATCTTCCAAAACGTGAGTCAATATTTGTCCTTTGACTCTGTTTTGCCTGCTACTATTAACACTTGAGTGTTAGGTGTCAGGTATCGGAGGGGCGGCACCTCAGAACCCTGCTCTAGTTTTAAGATGCCTGTCCATGAAAGCTTCTTGTACCATTGTGAGGCAGAGGAAAAATATTGATCTGATTCTCTCGCTTATAACTTGGCTGCAAATAATTGAACACAGTTCAAAATTCTTTAGAAATTAAATAGGAGTGATAGAAGATTCTGGAACATTTCAAGCGCCTATTTTTGTGCCTTGAGGTGAATTCACGCACCCTGTTGCTCTGGCGGGTGCTGGTTGTGCTGACTACAGAGACAGCACAGTAGGGCCCAGTGCTGTCTGCGGTTGAGCCCTGGCTGACTCACTGCCCTGCCAGGGTGCTGGTCCCGGACACAGTGCATGTGACACTAGCCCAGTGGGAACGAACAGGTCCCTTGGCCCTTCCCTCCTCAGATTTCTCAGCTGCCAATGCGGTAAGTAATAATATCTACCTCTTAGCATCGTTGTATGTGAAACCTGCATCTACAGCTTACAACGTGTGTCCTGTTTCTCTCCCAGGTGTGGATTTGTATAACCTCTCGTAAGGCTTCGTCACTACTGTAATTACGACTGTAAACAACACACAACCTGTTGTACGTCTTAATGCTTGTACACACCCCAGAAACTTACAGTTTCCTAGGCAATCCCGTGTTTCCTCCAGCGCCTCCTTGCAGTTCACAAAACAGAGTACTGAAACTGAAATGAAAGCACTGAGAAGGGTCTTTGGGGGAGCACATTACTCAGATTAGATGGGATGAAGGATTTTTGATGTAAGAAAATATTGCGTGTGACTCTGGGCAATGAACAATTCAAAGAGTGAGAACAAGGCCACCAAGAATCAGGAGCCCATAGCAGGCGGGAGAATGGGGTTGGACAGGAATTCAGGGTCCACACAGGCAGCAGGACTGAGAATATATGAAGATGGTCCCTACCGCTCTGTACCTAAACAGCACACGCGAGATTCTTAGTTATTCTGGAGCCTCTTGGTGTTACAGATTTAAGTTCAGTGTACTCAGAGCTGTGCTTCAGGAAGAACCATTATGTGAAGCTGTACTAAATACATCATGACTTAATTACATGTGGATTTAGTATTTGCCTATGTGTAGGAAAATATTCTGGAATTTTGAGAGAAGGGGAAGTGACCATTCTTTCCTGCAGGGTGGCAGATCTGGCTTTAATGCACAACTGAGAGTACAATAGCCGGAAGTGGACAGGAGAACTATGACCACCTGAAAGGCAGGAACAAATAAAAAGGGAGGAAAAAAATCGTAGTGTCTCTAAAATCCCACAGAGAAATAGAGGGCCCAGAGCTCCCTAAGAGAGGAAAACGGCGAGTCCAGGATTTCACCTCTACAATCCAAGAACTTAAACATCCTTAGGCCCAAGAGGAACAAGCTAAAACTCTTTAGCCATTTTATTCAGCTTCATAATAGTGAAAGTAATATAGAATATAACTATGTGTCTAAGTTTGAAGCATAAGAAGTGTGGAATAATAGTTTTCTCACTTGATGATTCTTTATCTATTTTTATTTTTGGTGGTATCAGGGATCGAACTCAGGACCTTGTGCTTGCCAAGCGAGCACTTGTTCTACTGAGCTATCTGCCTGGCCCCCTCGGTTGATGCTTCTGAAAACTTATTTCAGCAGAACAGGAGATGCTCAGTCACCATCCGTATTTCATGCTCCATATTTTAGTCCTTTCCTTCCCTCCTAATTTTTTACAGATCCTTGAATGCAGGCTTTTCCAAGTCAGTGTGTTTATTTGGCCTCTGTCTCTGCCTTTTTTTTTCCCCTCTTTCATCTGCTTTTCTGCTTTCTTGCACATAAATTTCCTCTTTTGCACTGATCGAACTCCCTGTTTTTCCGAGTGTAGGCTTTCATTCCGCAGTCCATTATTCGGAGCCAAGTGTGTGTGCATGGTGCTCCCACGCGTGCCTGGGGCCCCTGGGTGCACATGCAGGCATGCCTACTCGCTTTTGGGTAGCCTTAAGCTTAGTGGAAAGTTTCTTGAGAAAGAGACAATGTCCTAGACATCTTTCAGTGCGTAAACCCTCGAATACATTCTGCTATAAGCATACAATGAAAGTGGGAAACACATCACAAATGATCACATTGCAGATGCTATTTAATTAGAAATATTTTAACTTAAAAGGCAGTAATCATAAGAATAGAGCTTAGGACTCCCTGAGAAAGAAGGAAGAAAAGAGATGTTAGGGAAAA
>PVKN010005199.1:0-31458 GCA_004027915.1 Capromys pilorides
CTTTTTTTCTGGGCCTAACATTGAGGCCTTAAACCTTAGGCTCCTGTGCCTGATGGAATTCTTGTAACATACACTTGTGTATCATATAAAGATACCACTCTGTTTCTCTTATGTATTCTTACTCTAGTTGTTTATTAAGAATGACAAGCACGTCTTTTCAACATGCTAGTGAACATCGCGTCTTTATTTTGAGGGGCGTCTGGCGGGACAGCAGGAATAAACAGCCTGTTAACAGGCCAAGGGGCGGTTAGGGGTGGGACGGGAAATGGCCCAAGTGTGCCGCTAAATACTAGGCGCATGCGCCCTTTGTGGCTGACCCGTGCCGAGAATACGCTGCCATTTCCCGAGGTCTGACGTCAGTAACGTGCGCGGCGCAGTGACGGAATTATTGGCGACTTTCAGACAGTAAAGCAGTCTGCGGCGTGGTTCTCGCAGACACGCGGTGGTGTTCCGTGTTGGCCATGGCCGATTACCTGATTAGTGGGGGCACATCCTACGTCCCGGACGATGGACTCACGGCGCAGCAGCTCTTCAACTGCGGGGATGGCCTTACCTACAAGTGCGGGCTTAGGGGTTCACCTGGGCAAGGTGTTGGGCGGCGGCACTTCGGGAGAACATGCCAGATGCTTCAGTGGCCCCATTGGGCGGGGTGTTGGATGAAGATCGGGAATTCCTCACTGCGTGGCAGTTAGGGGGAGCCATCTCGGCAGCACTCGGGATTTCTGGTTTGAGACTCCCTTCTCTAGATAAATGGAATTATCAGGCCGCAAGGAGCAATGATGACAGTTCAGTGGCAGAGAAGACCCCATCTCTCTATCTCTTGCTGTCTTACCTGTGACGCATGGGCTTTATTAATGCCATTTTCTGCTACGAGGTCTTACAGGATAGAGTTGGGAGTCTCAGTACCAAAAACCTGACTCTCCTACACAATTTTTTCCCCTCTGCCACAGTGATTTTCTCATTCTCCCTGGGTACATAGACTTCACTGCAGACCAGGTGGTAAGTATCAGAAATTGGATTCTGAACAAAGTGAGCTAAGATGTATGCAGTTGCCTGTTCTGTTTATCAGTTTGGGTTTGGAGTAGTTTTTATGGAATAGTGTAACTTATTTTTGGCTGGCATGCAAATAATATAGAACCCTTTTAGAAGGAACTAATACCACCCTGAAGAGTAAAAGGTACTTTCCCACACTAGTGGTCCTTTGTCTCTAGGATCTGACTTCAGCCTTGACTAAGAAGATCACACTCAAAACCCCACTGGTGTCCTCCCCCATGGATACAGTCACAGAAGCAGGGATGGCCATTGCAATGGCGGTGAGCCCCATGGGGTTTGGGAGAAGCCAGGCAGTGTCTCTTAAAGACACGCGAGCACCTCTTTGTTTTGTTATCGATTCCCTGTATTTTGTTCATCTTGTAGCTCACAGGAGGTATTGGTTTCATCCACCACAACTGTACACCTGAATTCCAAGCCAATGAAGTTCGTAAAGTGAAGGTCAGAAAGTCAAGGGTCATGGCCAGGAGCTCCTGGGAATTGCACTGAGGTGGACTGGGGTGGGAGTGAGGGAGTTCTGGTAATTTAGGTCCTTTCTCCCCACTATAGGTTCAGTTAATGACCAAGGCCTGAGATAGTTCTCAAACTAAGAAGGGCTGGCCAGATAGTTCAGTGGATTAAAGCACCTGCTTAAGCAGATGCTTGGGCCAGGGCATGCTGTGAGCAGTTGAGACTGGGTGTGGTAGTGCATGCCTGTAATCCCAGCGCTTGGGATGCTGAAAAACAGGAAGGAGTACTACAGTCTGTGTAGTGAGACCCTGTACTAAAATAAGCAGACTAGGAAGGCAACCAGGTGTAGTGGTACATGCCTGTAATACCAGCACTGGGAGGGTGAGACAGTAGAATCACTATGATTTTGAGATCAGGCTGGGGTCTACAAAAGTGAGCACAAGGCCAACCCTGTGTAGAGAGACCCTCTTAAAAAAAAAAAAAAAAAAAAAAAACTGCGAAGAGCATCACCTGCAGTGTATCCAGCATACTACTCATGTTGGTCAGAATGTTTGCTGCTGTAATTGTGCCAAAAGAGGGTTTTAGTCACAGACTTGTGTGTTAGACAGAGAACCTGAAAGTGGTTCAAGATACAAGGCACTTTCTCGTTATCCCTTTCAGAAATATGAACAGGGATTCATCACAGATCCTGTGGTTCTCAGTCCCAAGGATCGAGTGCGGGATGTTTTTGAGGCTAAGGCTCGGCATGGCTTCTGTGGCATTCCCATCACAGATACAGGCCGGATGGGGAGCCGCTTGGTGGGTATCATATCCTCAAGAGATATCGATTTTCTCAAGGAAGAGGAGCATGACCAGTTTCTGGAAGAGGTGGGTAGCATTAACATAATAGCCAAACTCTGGCAGCCCAGACAGAACAAAGGTAGCTTCTGTTGTCCACTTGACATCTTTGAGGATCTCTTCTGTACAGGAAAAAATGATCAGCCATGTTACTGTTCTATAGAGATTGTCCTTTTTCTCCTTGAAAGGGCTTACTAGTATTCATGTTTTGTTCTTTGCTACCACTAAGGTGGATAGTGCTCACACACTATCAACCTTCTGGTGTTTGTCGTGCATGTGTGGTCTGTCCCTAAGGCATAAGAGGCTGCTATATTCTGGGGACGGTTGAGGTGTGTAGCACAGGTTTATCTGAATTTGAATAGAAGATTGGGGATTCTAGAGCCTTACTGTGACTTAGGGCAGGGGTGACTGTGTAGAGGTTTGATCTCTGACTGGCTCTCCTGCGTAACTTCCCTCCTTCCTAGATCATGACAAAAAGGGAAGACTTGGTGGTAGCCCCTGCAGGCATTACACTCAAAGAAGCAAATGAAATTTTGCAGCGCAGCAAGAAAGGTGAGTCCTGGGGTGGGAAGGAGCCTATAACTAATGCTCATGGTGCTGACCGATGCCCCATCCTGGCTTTAGGAAAATTGCCCATTGTAAATGAAGATGACGAGCTGGTGGCCATCATTGCCCGGACGGACTTGAAGAAGAACAGGGATTACCCACTGGCCTCCAAAGATGCCAAGAAGCAGTTGCTATGCGGGGCAGCCATTGGCACTCATGAGGATGACAAATATAGGCTGGACTTGTTAGCCCAGTCTGGTGTGGATGTTGTGGTTTTGGTGAGCTACTGCATAAACGTGCTGGGGCAGTAGGGGCAGTTGTTATATCACAGTCTGATTGGGACTTCTGTTCTAGGACTCTTCCCAGGGCAACTCCATCTTCCAGATCAATATGATCAAGTACATCAAAGAAAAATACCCCAATCTCCAAGTAATTGGAGGCAATGGTAAGACTGGGACACCGGTGCCTCTGGTGGGATGGGATGGGAGGGGCTGGGCTCACACTTGGACTTTCATGTGTCCCTTTTCTGTTACTGTAGTGGTCACTGCAGCTCAGGCCAAAAACCTCATCGACGCAGGTGTGGATGCCCTTCGGGTGGGCATGGGAAGTGGCTCCATCTGCATTACCCAGGAAGGTAAGAACATACACTAGCAGGGCCCAGAGACTGGCTTCAAATCCCATGTTCCCTGGGGCCTAGTTCTAATGGGAACTTCACTGAGTTTTCCAAGATGGGCAACTCTTAGGCCAAAGAGGCCTCTTGGATGGGTGATATGGCTGGAAGCAAGACGAATCTTGTTATCCCTCATCTGCTACTTCCCCACCTAGCCTGGCCTCCTTGCTCCTGCTCTGTGCCCTCTAAACTGTGGTCTGTTTGTTTTATTTAGTGGCTCCCAAGATCCCTCCAGACATAAAGTCCCACAGCCCCAAATGCCCTTCTACTGTCACGGGTTGCTATAGTAAGTCCGGCCCGGCCCAGTTGCCCACTGCCCGGCTGCTTGGTTGACTGTAGCTGTAGCTCTCAGGGTTTGTGGTGCTGATGGGTGGGCAGGGCAAACAGATGTACAGACCATGTTTGGGGCTGCTTGGGATCACAGCTCCCTCTTCCTGGGTTGCTCAGAGCAGGAACTAGGCTTTCCCACACCTTATGAGATAGGCATGGCGTGAGGACCTACTCTGTAGCCTGCTCTCCCTTACAGTTACCATTACCCTGATCTTGCCTGAGCTGTCCACTCACTGTACTATGCAGGGGGAGACGGGTTGGGCCTGACTTGGTGCCTCTGGTACTAACTGCACGGAGACTGGTCCCATCATGCTACTAGCTGGGACTGCATGTGCCTGAGGCTGCCCTGGGCCCTGTACACACGCACGTGCATATGCAGGGCTGAGGTCAGCGCAGCTGTTTGTACAGTTCACAGCAGATGGGGCAGCAGCCATTCAGGTACCTCTTCATCAGTCAGGCATCATCCTGGTGCAAATGTAGCCAAGAGTTCCTGGGTACCCAGACTGGCTTGTTGCCTGTCCCCACTGACCCCATGCCTCTGTTGTTTTACCTACAGTGTTGGCCTGTGGGAGGCCCCAAGCAACAGCAGTGTACAAGGTATCAGAGTATGCAAGGCGCTTTGGTGTTCCTGTCATTGCTGATGGAGGAATTCAAAACGTGGGTCACATTGCCAAAGCTTTGGCCCTGGGGGCCTCCACAGGTGAAGTCCAAAACCCAGAGCCTGGTGGGACGCCCTCCCCCATACGGTTCAGCCTGCCTCAAGCACTTTTACTGTTCACAGTCATGATGGGCTCCCTACTGGCTGCCACCACTGAAGCCCCAGGCGAGTACTTCTTCTCTGATGGGATACGGCTAAAGAAATACCGTGGCATGGGTTCTCTCGATGCCATGGACAAGCATCTCAGCAGCCAGAATCGTTATTTCAGGTGGGACAGGCGGAGCAGACCAACTGCCCTCCCCTCACTCTGTGCGGCCAAAGTCTCAATTGTGACTTTGCCTGTTTGCTTCACAGTGAAGCTGACAAAATCAAAGTGGCCCAAGGGGTGTCAGGAGCTGTTCAGGACAAGGGATCTATCCACAAGTTTGTCCCTTACCTGATTGCTGGCATCCAGCACTCTTGCCAGGACATTGGTGCCAAGAGCTTGACCCAAGTCCGGTGAGTTGGGGTAATTGGGACAGGATAAGAGGGTTCTAAGGTGAGCTACTGACTAGCTGCAGCTGACACCTATCCTTCCTCAGAGCCATGATGTACTCTGGGGAACTGAAGTTTGAGAAAAGAACATCCTCAGCCCAGGTGGAAGGTGGTGTCCACGGCCTTCACTCGTAAGTGTCTCTGGGTGCAAGCTTCTGCCTTGCCTTTCCTTCCTTCCGTCTTGAACTCATTAGGTGGTCTCTGCTTACAGGTATGAGAAGCGGCTTTTCTGAAAAGGAATCTGTCACATATCCTTGGTTTTTCAATAAAAGTTTGCAAAATAAAACGGCTGCCTGATCTTTGAAGTTAGTAGATGTGTGTGGGGCTCTGCATACAGCACCTTGTCCCCAAGCAGGTGCCATTGGCCTTGGATAAAGGTGTCCCAGGAACCTAGGATGTAGTTCTGGTTCACAGTTCTTTGCTGGCTGTTAGCAGGAAGGCGTGGGCTCCCAGGATAGTTAATGGATCTGTGATCTGCTCCACTTCCTGCTATCCCCAAGACATGAACACACTCTCTTAACTGAAATAGCTAAAGGCTCATGGGGAAAACCACCAGGTTTCCTCAAATCTGCATGTGACCAAGTAGATCTAGAACTGTGACTTGGTTTTTTACTTCTGCACCCACTGAATATCCCACTGACCCAGCAGCCAATGGCTAGCACCACACTTGATACAAAGAAAATAAGTATATAAATTACTATCCTAGTAAGCCTGATGTTACAATGTGCCCCGTGGGGAAGGTTATTAGGCATTGGGAGTGCCAGCATCCTGCCAGGCCACTACCTCCATGACCATGGCTAGGTTCCTGGTGGTTCACTCTGCAGCTGAGGTGGGATAAGTCAGTGAAGTCTCTCCAGGTGGGGGTATGAGAGCAGCTCCTGTCACTCGGCCTTCATGACATAGGAAGTTGAAAGTGGCACAGGCATTGGGCTGCAAAGGAAGGGCTAGCATTAGCCTAAGGATAGGCCTGATGTTCCTGCTGCGCGTTGGCAAGTTCTAGGACTAACCGTATCCTGCACTTCCACAGCAATGCCTCGTCGCCTCATGGCTTGCAATACCAGGGAGGGCAGCCTCTCGGTCCTGTTGCCAGTGCCCACCACAACGATCTCTGGGGAAGGGAAGGGTGGGTCATCCACATTAAGGGCGTGAAGATGGGGGGTCTAATCCTCCACCCTGCCCTCTGCCTACCTATCCTGGGCTCCAGCATCCAGAAGAGGGAGAAGCTCTCCTCGGTAATGTCCAGGTGGGATCCCACCTGAACGGGGAGAAGACGATTCAATAAGGCAAACACAGGAGAACTTGCCCCCCAGTTCTACCGCAAGGGCCCCACAAAACCAGATTTACGGGGCACAAGGAGGGAGCTGGGGAAGGCTCACGTTCCACTGCAGCACAGAGTGCGGGAGGAGTGCGCACGGCCCCAGCACGCGGTTTCCGTTGACCATGAACCCCCAGCTGCTGTAGCTGTCGATGTACATGGCGTGCGGGAGCTCGCGCTGCATCAGAGAGATGCGCGTCCGCTGGTAAAGCTCGTCGTCCGCTGGCGAGAGCCGGTGCCAACGTCGCGGGGTCCTGCAAGGCGAAGGGCGGGTTAGAGCACGAGGTGGGGCCAAGCGAGGCGGAGGGCACGGACCCAGCTCACCGTATTAGCTCAGCAAGCGGACAGCACAGCGAGAGTCGCGCCCGGGTCAGGCAACGAGAAGCACAGGCGGCGGCCATGGCTGCCTGGGCGCACTGAGGCAGCCACGGACCTGAAAGGGCATCACGTCTTCGGGCCGGGCGCCCCACAGCGCCCCCAGCGTCCGGGAGGACTGCGCCTGGTTACTGATCTTTGTCAACAGCGCTGTTTTATTAGAATCTGGTCTTTAATCGCGTACGGAAAGGAGGAGGCCCGGGTCTCAAAGGAGTCTTTCCAGTGTCAGCACCTGCTGATCGCCCCGCCTCTGTCCCCAGGGAGTGGGGACACCTGGCAGGTAACCTGCTCTCTGGCACAGTGCGAGCCACAGACGCGTCCTCGCTTGGGCAGTCCGCCAGGACACGGGCTCCTGGGGCCCGGGGCGGGGCAGCCGCGCACCTGGCTCGGCCAAGCACACCTGGCCGGGTGCGGCGCCAACTCCGCGCAGGTAATCCCAGGCTTTGGGCGTCTAACGCTGTGGGCGGAGCAGGCGGCTAAGGTTTCCAGCGCCGAGCCTACGAACCACGGCCCTCCTCCCTAACCGTCACTCCCGCGACCGTTGGCTGCGGCGCGGAGCGCGGATGGAGGGCGTAGCCGCGCGTGGATTGGCTTCCAGCGAGCAAGAGGGGGCGTGGCTAGGTGGTTTGGCCTTAAAATGGCTTCAAGTCTGCAGACCCCAGAGCCAGCGGAAGGGTGAGCCTGCAGGTGGCCGTAGTGGCCGCGTGCGACGGATCGGATCGAACTGGAGCGGACGTGGACTAGACAGCGCCCGGAGCGTCAGTATGCCTTCGCCCGCGCTCCTTTCCCCAGCCCTGTCTCGAGCAGAGTCCGGGGCCTACTGGCACGAGAGCTGCTGGCGCCCGGGGTTCGGGCATCTCCGCGCGCTGGCTCTCGTGGCCCTCGAGGATACAGTGGAGCCAGCAGCCCTTGGCTGGCGCGGACGGAAGATGGGGCCCGTCAGGCCTCGCGGGGGTCGGTCGAGGTCGGTCGCCCTGGGCTCCCAGGCTCCTGTCGCCGCCTCGTGGGTCTGTACGACCCCTGGACGTTCCAGCCACTGACAGCACCACCGGACAAAGGGTCCAGGCACGGGTGTCACCGAAGTCCGCTCAAGTGACTTCCTCTCCAGCCCTCGAGCGCTTCGCTGCCGACATGTCCCGAGCCCGCCCAGACGCCGTCACTGCACCAGGGCTTCGGCTGCGTGGGACCAGTAGGGTTGATAATGCCCCACGGAACTAGGATCGGGTCTCGGTCCCAGGGGACGCCCCCCTCCAGCCTGCTGCCTTCACTTCTATTGTTCTGGGGCCAGGTGAGCGCTTCGTTCTCACCGGACTCTTGTTACACACCTCCTCCCGGCCCACCCCCTGGGACTGGGATGGGCGGTTCCGGTGCAGCCCACCAGCGGCGGGATAGCGGGCAACGGAATCCCAAAAGCAGCTGTTGTCTCGAGAGCATTCCAGCTGCGCTTGGATTTCGTTCCCTGCTCTCCTGCCTGAGCAGCGCTCTGCCCAGACACTCCCGGGCCGCTCTGGTCTTGTCCCTCCAGGTGCGCCCGATCCCAGGTGGCCTTGTTCATCTCCCGAAATGCCCGGGAGCCCTGGCGAGGAGGCTCACGTCCTCAGGATGGGGCTCCTGGTTCCAGTACGCTAAGGATAACCCTGAACTTCCTGGGGAAAACCACCCTGCAACTGTCTAGTGGGCCGCAAGTAGTTGAAATCCTGGCCCAGCTCTGCTGCCAAGAGTCCCGGCTGTGTACCTGCGGCGCGGAAAGTGCTTTGGAATGACACGATCACTCCCGTTGAGTGGGCACCCGAGAAGCCATCGGGAATGTCGTGTCCGCCCAGTGCTCTTTCGGGACCTTCGAGCAGGGCCCGCAGCCCTGATCTAGAAAGGGGCCTTACTACCTTCTGTCAGGAGAAGGGTGGGGGTCTTGTTCCATTGAAATGGAAACGTTTGGGAAACCACTTGGGACAGAAGAAAGGGCTTTCCCACTAACAGAAGAGCAGGCTCTGCCTATTGAGGTTTGGCCGAATCTTACCATGGTCACCTTGTTTTAACCGGCCCAAACAGGTTTTTTGCTAAGTGAAGAAGCCTTAGAAGGATTGATCACTGGTAAAGTACCATATACCAGAGTAGAAACGTTAGTACCTGGTAATTCTAGCCAGGCAGGTGAGGAGTGGGGATTCATTCTCTGCTCTCCTTCCTGAGCATGGAGACTAAGGCAGGAAGATCTCTGAAAGTTCAAGGCCACCCTCAACTGCATAGTGAAACCCTGTCTCAAAATGAAAATAAAGCTGGCAATTCTGGAATTCACCTGAAATGTATAATTCGTTAGGTGTCAGGAAAAGAAGATGGGTAATTCTATCATCATATTTTGAAACAACATGCTGGGGTTGGTGAGATAGCAGGCTAAGCACTTGCTTCGGCAAGCATAAGGACCGGGGTTGGATCCCCAGCACCACATCACATGCACACCAGCCACTGAGACCACGCTGGTATGGTGATTGCACGCCTGTAACCCCAGCCCTGGGAGGCTGAAAACAGGATGATCACTATGAGTCCAAGCTGTGTAGTGAGACCCTGTACCAAATACTTTTTTTTAAATTTTTTTTTTTACAGCTGTTTTTGTGGTGCACACCTGTTATCTCACTGCTCTGGAGGCTGTCAGGAAGACTGTTGTGAGCTCAAGCCAATCTGGACTACATGAGGAGACCCTGTCTCAAAAAACACGAGTATTTCAAGAAAAGACAACATGAAACTAAAATGAGAACTGAAAAAATACGAACCAAAAATACGAGATTTTTATTCAATTCAAGGTCTTTTCCCAGTGTTACATCACCTGCCTTTTGGTCTTTATTTCATCAAATTGTTCAGGCTGTGGGCTACATAGTGAGTGCAAAGTCAACCTGAACATAGTTCTCAAAGAACAAAGGAAGCTGTAAGTTCCCAGGCCGAGGTTGATCTTTTATTCCTGTCTCAGCCTCCCAGAGTGCTGTAATTACAAACATGTTCTATAATGCCCAGCTAAAAGTTTTGTTTTTGTTTTACGGGTAAGAAAAGTATCTAATGGAGCCTGTAATCCCAGCACTTGGGAGGCTGAGGCAGGAGAATCAGTGCGAGTTTGAGATCAGCCTGGGCTACAAAAGTGAGCTCAAGGCTAGCCTGAACTGCATAGCAAGACCCTGTCTCAAAAAGACAAAAAAAAAAAAGTGTTACTGTCTCTTCTAATGACAAAATATTTAAGACACTTTTTTCTTTCCATACTGAGGATTCAACCTAGGGACTTCACACTGAGCTACATTCCTACCCTTTTTTATTTTTTTTCGAATTTAGGACAGTGTGTACAGGGTTTCACTACATAGATCGGACTTTATTCTCATGTTTTCAGCCTCCCAAGTGCTGGGCCCCCTGCGTCTGCCTAAGCAGGCGCTTTAATCCGCTGAACTATCTGGCCGGCTCTGTTTTTTTTTTCTTTTTTTTTTAAACGAAGGCTCGCTAAATTACCCAGGCCGGGCTCGAACTCGAGATTCACGGTTTACAAACTTTAGCCACCACACCCAGCTCTGGCTCCCAACGCTTTAATCACGTTTAGCACTGTTTAACGAAACATCATCGATAAGACTTTAATAATGGCCTGGGCCCCGCCAGGTCGCGGGGATCCTTTCTTCAATTACTAATGCGGGTCGACGACAAGAGGCCACGCCAGACCTTTCAGACTTGGGCTCAGAAACCAACCAGCCTGCGCACCGGGCGCCCAGGGCGGGAAGCCGGCGCCGCCCCTGCACGCCGACGCACCTGTTCTCACTCTAGGGTCGCCGCCAGAATCCCGCCTTCTCCGATTGGCCCTACCGGAAGTCCCACAGTCGACGATTTGCTTCCGGTTCCCCGTGCTCCTTCCGGTAACCATGGCTACTGGGCGTCTCGGTGTAGTGGAGACATTAGGCGCCCTAAATGCGGCCCTCGGACCTGGCGACCCGGTGTGGTTCAAAGAGACACATCCCCGGCACTTACGAGTGCGAGATTTCCTGGCGCCGCGATGCGCGTTACAAGCGCGCTTCGGGGAAGGACAGGTGGGCGTGAGCCTTTGGGGGGGCTGTGAACCAGGCTTGGCTGGAATCGGCGCCCGCTCACCCGCCTGCCCGCCCGCCCGCCCGCAGGTGCCCCAGCCTGTGCTCCATGCCCTCACTGGCTTGCAGGGCCCCGGAGTGGCCCCAGTACTGCGCTGCGCGCAGACACCCGCCGGCTTGCTGCTCCAGCTTCAGCGTCCCGCTGTCTTCGAGCGCGTGCTTTGCGCCGTGGCCGCCTATGCCACGCCGGACAGGTGGGCCTCACCGGGCCCGCGCATCCTCCTCCATTGCCCTGCTCTGCGCTGCAGTTCTGGAACCCTCAGCTTGAGTCAGCTGCGAGTTGTGCTCGTCGCCGATCACCTGGCGCGAACTCTGCGCAGTCAAGGGTAAGTGCTGGCCGAGGCCAAGGTAGAAAAGGGCGGGACCTTGTGAGCAGGTGCAGAAGGTGGCAATAAGGAACTGCTACACAGGCTGAAGCCACCCCCATCTCTTTACAGGGCGTGTGTGTGCTTAGTTCCTGCAGTGCAGGACCCACACATGTCAGCTTTCCTTCAGAAACTGCGAGTAGATTGGCCCACTGCCTCGGAAGGAGTATCAGCCGAAACCCGGAGAAATCTCTTACTTGCAAAGCTCACTTCTGCTCATGACCAGGAGACATTACCCCCTGGTGTCCTAGGCAGACTGGGCCTGAAGGAGCTGGTTGAAGAACTGGGCCACAGGGCTGGTTATGACCCCAACGTGGACAAGTGTCTGGGTAGGAAGTGGGATCAAGCAGAGCAGAAGAGGGGTGTACCTTTGCTCACTTGGGCAGTCTCGGCCTCTGTGTTCTCTCTGTAGTGACGGAGGATCTGCTGTCCGTGTTAGCTGAGCTGCAGGAAGCTGCTCGGCATTGGCCCGAGGGCTACTACCCAGACCTGGTTAGTGACTCCCAGTCCTACAGGCCTTTAGCAAACCATATAACCTGGATCTCTGCAGTGACTATCCTCTTCCTTTACAAGGTTGGGGCCCCAAATTCTGATGCAGACAGCTGCGTGGTTGTACACGTGGTGAGCTGTGAAGAGGAGTTCAAGCAACAAAAGTTGGACCTGCTTTGGTGGAAATTGGATGGCCACGCTCCACAAAGACAGGTAGGTCTGGGTTTAGTGCATGCCTGTAATCCCAACACTTGTGGGAGGCTGAGGCAGGAGGATCATTGTGAGTTCAAGACCAGCCAGAGCTACAAAATGAGCTCAAGCCCAGCCTGAACTGCATAGTGAGATCCTATTGCAAAAAATCAAGACAAAAGAAACCCAAAAAAGGGGCCGGCGAGATGGTTCAGAGGTCCAAAGCGCCTGCTTAGGAGGGCTCAGGCGACTGCAGGGACTGCAGTTCGATCCCCGGCACCACATGCTGCGCCAGCGCCACCACCAGGGCAGGCTGAGCCAGCCACAAAATGAATAAATAAAGAAACAAACAAACACAACAAGCAAACAAATAAATAAATAAATTAAAAAGAAAAAAAAGAAACCCAAAAAAGACAGGTTATTGATGGTGGACCTCCTTCAACCTCAAAGGGTCCTTCAAAACTCAAGAAAAGGCCTATTAGCTGATGGATCTAGAAACTGATACTTGGCCTTGGGGGAGACTGAATTAACTAAGCTGGCATGCCCAGTGGGGTATTGAAGTCCTAAAGTTCTGAAGAGCAGTGTTTTGAAGACTTCACCTTACAAAGCACCAAGCCGGGCGGTAACAGGTTGAATGAGGCTGAGGCAGTAGATTTCAATTTCCTGAATGATTGTGACTGTAGGTAACACCGAGTTGAGCCCCCTTATCTCTCACAGAAGCACCTGGTCTGTGGCCCGGTGAAAGCAGCTGTTGCATCTGGCACTCTGACTGCCGGGGAGTATTACGAGTGAGTGCAACTAGGCCACCCCGGTCAGGGTGGATAAGATAGGGGGCTGTGGGTCCGTCTTGGGACTGTACCCCTGGTGGTTCTTTTTTCACAAATGCAGGCTCCGACATGCTCAGGTGTGCAAGGCCTCAGCATTGAAGCATGGTGGCAATCTGGCACAAGGTGCACCTGGGAGGCCCTGGTTGTGTGCTGGAGTAGGGGTAGGTCATCGGCACCCCCTCCCTTTTGCTCTGTGTCGATAGAGACTGATTATGTATACCCACCTAGACCCAGCGTGGACAGAGATCTTAGATGTTCTCACTGTGGCCACCATCAAGTTTGAGATGCTGAGCACAGCCCCACAGGGTCAGGTGAGCCTGGGCATCTCACAGGACTGAGGCTGGGGCCACAGGGTATTATGCTGTCCTCTCTGAAGCTCTGCCTCCATTCCCCAGCTCCTCCTCACCAACAGCAGCATCTCCACAAAGGGCACAAAGAGTGGCATCTTTGTCATGTATAACTGTGCCCGTCTTGCCACACTCTTTGAGGGTTACAAGCACAATATGGAAAAAGGTCTGTACCCCACTTTTCCATCTATGGAAAACCTGGACTTCTCATTGCTGCATGATGAGGTGAGTGCCCTTCTCAGATAGCTGGCACAAGCAGGAGGCTTGGGCTTTCCCTCTAGCACCCCTGTTCCCTGCAGGGCGAGTGGCAGCTACTCTTCAATAGTGTCCTTCCCTTCCCGGACTTGCTGAGCCATATTGGAGGCCTGGCCTGCACCAGCCCAGGGCTTCACTTGAGTGCTCGTACAGAGACAGTGAGTCTTAGACCACCAGGACAGACACAACACATTCTACTTTATTCTGGGCCAAGTACACAGCCAGTAACTCAATCTCTGTCTCTAGGTATGCAAGTTCCTGGTACAGCTCAGCATGGATTTCAGTTCATACTACAACCGGGTACACATCCTAGCAGTGAGTGCACAGCAAAAAGGGGCATATGGGAGATGCAGAGGGGTACAGAGTGAAGGTAAGGGAAGCAAAGGATGAGACCAGTAGGTCTCTTCTCCTTCAGGAGCCTCGGCCACACCTCTTTGGTCAGATGTTCGCCCGCCTACAACTTCTGAGGGCTGTCCGTGAGGTGCTCCACACTGGCCTCGCAATGCTGGGTCTCCCTCCACTGAGCCACATCTAAGGCCACAGAGGGCTCAACATCTACGAATGTTTACAAAATCTTCAACTAGGAGAAGAAAACAAACCACACTTTAGGACCTTGGAACCGAAATAAATTGATTCTATTACAAAGTTTTGTGTAGTTGTAGTTATGGGAAGCAGGGTGTCCCCTTAGACCGCTCACCTCTAGTCCTGCTCTGGAGTCAGGAACCCACGGCCACCTCCCCTTGAGATATGCTGGGCACAGGCGTAGAAGTTGATCCCTGTTCCACTGCCTGTGAGCAGGCTCCATACCCAGCACACCGGCCACCGTGGGACACCTCAGTCATACCAGTTGTAAACCTCAAGCCCTTGGCCCCCAAGAGCACAGCGGTGGCCAAAATCAGGACTCACAGGCCAGCAATCCATATCAGCCACATCGGGCACATGGTACACAGTGCTGTTCATGAAGGTGGGCTCACCATGCCCTAGACGCCAGAATGTCAGTCGCTGGTCAATGGAGGCTGAGACCATGAGGCTGGGGCTCAGGATCTGGAGGCCTGTCACATGGGCAGCATGGGCACAGGGCACAGAGTACTCTTCTAGCACATGCAACTCAGGCACCAGCTCTGGCTCACTCATGGCTTCTTCCAGCTTTGGTGTCTTCACAGCTAACACAAAGACGTGGAGGGAGCCATCTTCACTGCCACTGGCCACGAGGTGCTGGCCCTCACACGTGGGCATGGTGTGCAGGCTGTTGACACCACAGCTGTGGGCCTGGAGTGTCATGCAGGGAGTGCCCAGCTCTGGAGGAAAAAAAAACCTTTTTAGAGTCCTTAACGTGTGAAGGCAGGGTGAGGGGTGGGGAAGGACAGCCCCAAGGCACACTGGTTACGCACGGTAGGGAAAGCCAGGCTCCGCTGGAGGCTCCAGGAGAGCAGAACCATGGTCCAGCACTGTGGTGAGGTCCCAGAAGGCCAGGCTGCCATCGGTTGCTGCACTGCACAAGAACAGCCGCCTAGGGGCAAGGGCAGGGTGGCCATGGGATTACGAGGGGCAGAGAACAATAGGGATCCCCTTCCCACCCACGCAGGACCACTAGCCAGCCCCTTACCGCCGCTGATTGGGTGCCTCGTGTGTAAAGGAGTGGACCTTGAGGACACAGCGCTTATGGTGGAAAGTTTCTGCAAAGAGCTGTAGGATCCGCCCAGAGTCCTGCAAGACAAAGAGCCTAGGGGCCAGAGGACCGCCCAGCTCAGAACTCATCCTGGACCACTCAGCACCCTTTGTCTCCACCCACTGCACTCCTGGGTGCTTACCTTACTGCCCCATCGCTACAAGCTGCAGCCACAAGGGGGCCAACACCAGGCCTGTCAAATTCGCAGATGGCAAGAGACATGTACCTAAGACAATAGAGCTGTCAGGGTTAGCCTGCAAATGGGGGGACACCTGCTCTGCATAATGATACCCTCTCACACCACTGGGAGTAATGCATTACCTGGTTTCAGGGTCCACCTTGACCATCCGATGCCGATTGCGCTGCCGGTCCCAGTAGTCATCAAGCCGGTGGGATGAAAGGTGCATGACATGGCAAGCAAGGCCACTTGGCGTGCTAGGGTCAGGACTGACTATGATGCTGAAGCAGTGCATCTCTGCTCGACCCCCTGCAGACACTATGTTGGCGGTCAGACCTGGCTGGGAACCGTGAGAGCCACCAGTGGTTCTGAGTCCCCATACAGCCATAGCTCGCACGGAAGAGATATGATTGCAGACAGCTGTGAGGGCATGGGCTGAGCCTGTGGTGGTGGGGAGGGCCAGGACACAGACAGTAGTGTCCTCACTGCACGTGATCACGATGTCAGTCAGGCCAGGTCCCTCGCTTCCAGGCTCCAAGTAGTCAGGCTGCTCCAGGCAGGGCACTTCAAACTCGGGCCCCAGGGGGATGGCGCCTACACGTTTTACACAGGTGATCTCCCGGCCATGCAAACCCTCCCGGAGAATCACATGTGGCCGGGTGCAGCCACCCAGAGCCTGGTATAGCATGACATCTCCATCCTTAAGGTAGGCAAAAGCCATGGCTGCTTCAGTATCAGAGAAGGCCCAGGAACGGTGCCCTCCTCCACAGCTGACAACATGCAGCTTCTCATGGGACCGTGGGCTCCATACCACAAACTCATTGGCATGGAAACCCAGGATGACCATGCTACCATCAGGTACCATGTGAAGCCCAGCCACCCAGTTCATGCCCCTACATGTCTTCTGCCGTAGGACTGGCTGGAGCTGGCCGCCTCGCACTAGGAGCTGGTAGTAGGCACCATCCCGCCCTGTGCTATACACATACCCAGCGTGGCAGGTGACTGAAGTCACACCCTGTTTCCCATGCAGAGAATGAAGGGTAGACACAGGGCTCCACTCAGCTACAGCATTCCTGCCATCAGTGCCACTATCCTCTCCAAGTGCCCCAGATCCAGCCTCTACCTTGCTTCCGACCACAGAGTCCTTGAGCACTCCTGGTCTGGAGGGGAATAGCAACACAGACCCTCGGCGGTCTCCACACACCAGGAAGTCACCTGGGGGTACAAAGGCACTGCATGTGTGCCATCTCTGCTTGCTTGGGGGGAGCAGGTACCGGCAACGTTCTGTAACAAAGATGGCCTTGCCAGACAGTGCGGCTGAGATCTCCAGGCAAGCCATCACTCCACCAGGGCCAGAGGCCAGCAACAGGAGCTCCTCGTAGCCACGCAGAGCCCAGCTCAGACTGTGGACCTTGCCAGGAAATAGGGCATGGTCCACAGCAGCAGTTGGAGTGTTGATGGGGACAACCTTCACACAACCTTCCCCATTGGCCATGGCACATAGTCCAAAGCCTTCGGGACCAGGAGCTGCCTCTAGCAGGCAGTAAGACTGGAAATGTTTATCCTCTAGAAGCTGCTCCCAACATTTGACCTCAAGGTCATAGAGGTACAGGGTGCCTGTATCAGTCACTGCCAGCAGTCGCCAAGAGCCAGCCAATGTCACAGCCTTGAGGGTCCCTGGCCTGCTAGGGGACTTAAAGCAGAGAGCTGATACTCCTAATCCTGGGTACCCACGCCCTGCCAGGTGCCACAGCCGAATGCCCGAGTCATCACCCCCAGTGACAACCCAGGCCTGCCTCTCATGAGCAGCCAAGGCCCGGATCCCACGGCCCTGGTGGCCCCGAAAGGCTTGGAGCATCTCACCTTCATGACTCCATACCAAGCAGACACAGTCCTCCCCTGCACTGATAAGGTAATTCTCTAGGAGCTTGACCTGCCACACACGGGCACTGTGCCCGAAGCAGTGCCCAATATTCTGCACCCGACCCCCAGGCACCCGCAGATCACCAACTTTCCAGATACGAACACTTCGGTCTTCTGAAGCCGTTGCCAGCAAACCCTTGCTTTCCAGGTAGGACATGCTGAAGATGACTCCCACATGCCCACTGACTCGTCGGTCAGGTGCCACAGGCTTGTTGTCTGTTAGAGCAGCTGCTGGGTACCAGACTAGGAGCTGGTTGGAAATGGCACCTGCCACAACAGTTAGCTCCTTCCAAGTGTCCCCAATCAGGCAGGCTGAGGAGAGGGTGCACCTGTCCGTACAGGGCACATCTTGCAGCATGCACCCTACCACCGGGTCATAGAGCAGCACTGAGTTGTGACCCAGGGCCAAGGCCACATTGCCTTCAAGCCAGCGTACATCCCAGATCCAGTCAGGCATGTTCCATAGGCCAGAGCGCCACAGCTCCCGGAAGCGGCTCTGACCCCAGCTAATCTTCACAATTCGGAGTCCCTTGCTTCCAAACACAGCTATCATGGCCTCTGAGTCCAGGTCTCCATTGGGCTCTGGCCGAACCCGGAACCCATGGATAAGATAGTGGCCAAGCAGGTTCTGCACTCTCTTCATCATCCGAAGATGTCCACCAAAGTCCAAGCTGTATACCAGGACATCAGGCCCCTCACCTAGACAGAGTCAAAGAGCCACATCAGAGGTGCTCACCTAAGTCTGCTGACCCACTGGGAAGAGGCACAGTAGTGAGACTTCTCAGTATGTTTTATATATATATTATATATCTCACAATGCAAAGCCCCTCAGCTTGAACCTTATAAAATCCTTCATCTTGGCTTCTGCTGAACTTGCTCATTTTTCTTTTTTCTTTTTTTTAAATGGGGTCTTTGCTACGTGACTTGCCTTCCCATTGGATCCCAATTTTAATCAATGTTACGTGAGCAATGGTGCTTGTAATCTCATTGGTTGACCATAGTCTTTGTTCCACCTCATACCCACCTAAGTGAGTTCCCATGCCTCACCTCTATATAAGTCCCTGGAAGAGACAGCTTCCAGGGGACACTCACTTGGACCCCCCTCCTGTCTCTCTCTTAGGAGCTTTCTCTCAATAAATATGTTCTGCTAAGAAAGAAAGAAAGAAAGAAAGAAAGAAAGAAAGAAAGAAAGAAAGAAAGAAAAAAAGAGAGAGAAAAGAAAAAGAGAGAAAAGAAAAAGAGAGAGAAAAGAAAAAAAGAAGAAAAGAAAGAGGGTCTTGTGTAGTTCAGGCTGGCCTTGAACTTGCAATGATCCTCCTGCCTCTCCCTCCCCTGTGCTGGCTGGGATTACAGGTGTGGGCCACCACATCGGACCCTGCTGGACTTGCTTTCACCTTCATTCATTAATGACTAAGTACTGAGAACTGAATCCAGGGCCTTGTCACTGAGCTACATCTTCAACATTTTCATCCTTATCTTTTATTTTGAAATAGGACCTTATTATGTTGCTAAATTGGCCCAAGTGGGCTTGATCTTTTGACCTTCCTGCACCAGGCTTTTAGAGAGCTAAGATTACAAGTGTGTGCCACCACACTTCACCAAACAGGTACAATTTAAGAACTGGAGCTTCCAGGTATTATCCCAGCACTTGGAAGGTTAAGGCAAAAGGACCCACATGAGTTTCAGGACTGCCTGGGGTACACAGTGAGTTCAAGGCCAGCTAAATTATATAACGAGACCCTCCCTCCTTCCATCCCCCCCCACAAGCACACACACTAAATAAAACATTTTTAAAAATTGTAGATATGGGCTCTGTGATAGACTTAGCATGCGTGAGACTGGATTCAATATACAGCACCACTACGAAAGGAAAGTAAACAATGAAATAGTAGAATAAAACCAACCTTGAACAAATGGACTTAATAGACGTCTAGAGTGTTCTCCTCACAACATCAGAATACACATTCTTCTCAACTGCACATAGGACACTCTCCAAAATAGACCCATGCATGTATTCAGAATATAGTGCAATGAAATTGGAAGTCAATGGCAAAAGAAACCACAAGAACTTCCTAAACACATGGAAATTAAACAACACCCTCCTGAACAACTAATGAGTCACTGATGAAATTAAAGAAGAAATCAGTGGCACAGTGCCTACCTGGCAAGTGCAAGGTCCTGACTTCAAGTCACAAAACAAGAATAAAAAAAGAGAAAGAAGGGGAAAAAAAAGAAAGCACACAGTTTCCACAATTAAATGATAATACAACATACTGGAATTTATAGGACAATGAAGGAAGCCCAATGAGAGAAATTTATAGCAGTGAATAACCATACCAGGAAAACAGAGCAAGCTCAAATAAATAACTTAATGTTGAACCTTTTTTTTCTCCTGCGAAAAAGCAGACCAAGCCAGGCGTGGTGGTGCATGCCTGTAATCCCAGCACTTGGGAGGGAGGCTGAGGAAGGAGAATCGGTGTGAGTTCAAGACGAGCCTGGGCTACAAAAGTGAGCTCAAGGCCAGCCTGAACTGCACAGCGAGACCCTGTCTCAAAAAGACAAAAAAAAAAAAAAAAAAAAAAAAAAAAAAAAAAAAAAAAAAAAAAAAAAAAAAAAAAAAAAAAAAAAAAAAAAAAAAAAAAAAAAAAAAAAAAAAAAAAAAAAAAAAAAAAAAAAAAAAAAAAAAAAAAAAAAAAAAAAAAAAAAAAAAAAAAAAGAAGAGTTGGTCTTTGAAAAATTAAATAAAATTGAAGTTCTCAGCCAATCTTACCAAAAAAGAAAGAAAAGCTTCAAATCTACTAGGAATGAAACAGGTGAAGTCAGCTGATCCACCAGAAATTGAGAAGACCATCTCTATACCTACTTTGAGAACTTGTATTTATTCTTTTTTTTCCTCAGGATGCCTTACAGGCGCGTCAGGTAAGGCTTGTGGAGCCAGGATCAAACCCCGGTCCCCTGCGCCTGACTACGTTCACCCGAGCAGGCACTTAAATAACTGAGCTAAGCCGCAGGTGCCCCCTATAACTTAATCAAATAAGGTGGAAAATGCAGAAGTGGACAAATTACTAGATACATATGATGTACCAAAGCTGAATCAAGATATAAAAATCCTAAAAATGAGTATCAGTCAATGAAATTGAAGATGTAATTAAAAACGTACCAAACCAGGCATGATGGCACAAGTCTGTAATCCCAGCTGAGGAAAGATGATGGCTACGAGTTCCAGGCCACCGTGGGCTAACAAAGTGAGTTCAAGGCCAGCCTGTATAGCACAGCAGTTCTTTTGTTTTGTTTTTAGCATAGCAGTTTTTGTCTCAAAATCACAAAAAGACACACACACACACACACACACACACACACACACCCCAACAAAGAAAATCCCAAGCCCCAGCGAATTCACTACTAAATTCCACAAGAAATTTAAAAAGACCTAATGCCACTGCTACTCAAATTCTAAATGAAATTGAAAGGAAAGCAATATTCTCAAATTCATTCCTGGAAGCAAGCATTACCCTAATGCCAAAACCAGAGAAGGACCCAACTAAAATAGAACTACAGGCCAATCTCCCTAATGAATATAAACACAAAAATCCTCAATAAGATGCTGAAAAAGAAAATCAGCAAATTATTAAGAAGTTTATTTAAAAAAAAGGATTATAAATCTGGGCATGGTGGTGCATGCCTGTAATCCCAGCCCTAGGGAGGCTGAAAACAGGAAGATCACCACAAGTCAGAGCTGCATAGTGAGACCCTGTACCAAATACATAAAAGAAAGATTATATACCACAATCAAGTTGGATTTATTCCAGGGATTGTTCAATATATGAAAATCAATAAATATAATACAGCATATTAACAGAGCTGAGGACAAAAATTATATGATCAGCTCAAACACCCACTTATAACAATAATAAAAATAATAAAAACCACAGATAATTGGAATAGATCTGTCACTAACTCAGTCTGCTAAAAGCAATCTATGACAGGGGCCAGGGAGATAGCTCAGGGGCACAAGTGCCTGCCTGGCAAGTGCAAGGTCCTGAGTCTGATCCCTGGTTCCACAAAAGAAAAATAAATAAATAAAAGCTATCTATGACAAATACTAAACAAGAAAAACTGAAAGCTTTTGCTCTAAAATCAGAAAAAAGACAATGATACACTATCAAAACTTCTCTTCAGTACAGTTTGGGAAACTTTAACCCAAGCAATTAAAGAAGAAAGAAATAAAAGGAGTAAGTCTCAGAGACAGATCAGCAGTCAGGTTTGATCCCTGGTACCACATGCAGTGCCAACCCCATCCCTGAGACCAGGTCTGGCGGTGCACATCTGTATTCCCAGCGCTGGGAAGGCTGAAACAGGAGGATCACTATGAGTTCGAGCTACATAGTGAGATCCTGTACTAAACACACAAAATTTAATAAATATAGATATAAATATAGAAATAAAAAGAATAAAGATAGGAAAGAAATTAAATTATCATTATTTGAAGATGACATGATATTCTACATAGAAGACCCCCAAAATTTCACAAAAGGACTTCTAGATTTATTTATTTATTTTTAAAAGTGAATTTTAGAAGCAAACCAAGGTAATGAGCAAAACATATTTATTGAGGGAAAGAAAGCTCCTGTCCAAGAGAGGGACAGGAGGGGGACCCCCAAGTGAGTGATTACCCAAGGATTTCTAGATTTAATGAGAAAATTCAGTTTTATAGTTGGATACAAAGTCAACACTAAAATATCAATAGCCTTCTATATGAGTAGCAAACTCACTGAGAGAGAAATCAGGGAAATAATATCTTTCATGATAGCATCCAAAAAAAAAAAAGAAATACCTAGGAAGCAATCTAAGGAAAGATGTAAAAGACCTCTGCATTGTAAAACTACAGTGCCTTGAAAAAGGAGATTGAAGAGAGTATCAGGAGATGGAAAGATACCCCTTGATCTTGACCAGGAAGAACCAATATAGTGAAAATGCTCATACTTCCAAAACTGTTATAGAGATTTAATGGAATTGACAGCAAAATTTTAACAGCATATCTCATAGTATTCCAGAAAACCATCCTAACATTCACTTAGAACCAAAGAGACCTAGAATAGCAAAGGCAATTTTGGGCAACAAAAGTGAGGCAGCATGCCTGTAATCCCAGAACAGGCACAAGGATCACTGCAAGTTTGAGAACAGCTTGGGCTATAAAGTGAGCTCAAGCCCAGCCTGAACTATATAGCAAGACCCTGTCTCAAAAAGATTAAAAAGGGGCTTGGGGAATAGCTCAGCAGCACAGTGCCTGGCAAGCCCAAGGACTGGGGTTCAATCCCCAGTACCACATGCTGTGATATGTCAGCCACCGAAAATGGGTGTGATGGCACATGCCTGTAATCCTGGTCCTGGAGGGGCTGAGACAGGAGGATCACTATGAGTCGGAGCTGTGTGGAGACCCTGTACCAAATAAATAAGACTTTTTTAAAAAAGATTCTTTCCTTAAAAAATAATAGCAATAGCATGATACTGGCAAAAGCAAAAAACAAAACAAAACCAATCTGAGGATCAATGGAACAGATTAGAAGATACAGAAACAACTCCAGATATAGCCACCTTTTTTGTAATTTTTAAATTTTCTCTTAAAAATGTATTTTGTAAAAGGTCTCACTAAGCAGCTTGGACTGCTGCTTTCAGCCTCCCCAGCACTGGGATTACAGGTGTGAGTAACCAAGCACCCCAGTACCTCAAAAAACAAAACAAAACCCCTTAGAACTAGAGGTTCCTTTCCACCCAGTTATTCCCCTTCTGGGTATCTTCCTGAAGGAATTAAAAACATCATAGGAGGGGCCCAGGAGATAGCTCAGTAGAATAAGTGCCTACATGGCAAGTGCAAGGTCCTGAGTTTAATCCCTGGTACCACAATAAATAAATAAATAAATAAGCATCATAGGACAGCAATATATGAATATTCATGTTTATAGCAGCACACTTTCTAATAGCCAAGCCTTGGAAACAACCCAAATGCCCATCCCATTAACTGGTGAATAACAAAGAAGATGTGTTTTGTTTTTAATCTATACAATAGAGTGTATTCCTTGGCCAAGAAGAAGGATAAGCTTGAGACATTCCTTTTAAATGGAATCACCTTGAGACCACAAGTGAAATAAATTGGACACTCCTGTAAATACTGTATTGTTTCTCTGTTGTGAGAAACTGAAAGTGTAAATAAAGACCAAAATATATATTAGGTATTGTGAAATAGGAAGAAAATGTTCAAATAGGAAAGGGAACAAGAAAAGGGGTAGGGGGAGAGTTGAGAGAGAGAGAGAGAGAGAGAGAGAGCGAAGAAATGGAAACAAAGCTTTTGTAACTAGGGAGGGGAGTTAACAGGAATGGGAAAAAGAATCAAGTTATAGCATGTACAGGTACAGTCTCTATGATGAATGTGATCATTATGTATATCTAAAATGTACCAATAAAATCTGATTTTAAAAAAAACCAAGCCAAAGCCCTTCATGAGTTCCCCTCACTGCCCAGAGTGATAACGTCAGACGAAGGTCTACAAGAGTCTAGCCTCTGCTTCCTTCTCCAGATACTCTTCTTCCCAGACCCCATTGCTGCTCCAGACTCAACAGAATTCTTCGTCCTAAATGACAATTCTCCCAGTTTCAAGGGCTTTGCCAACCTCATGAACCGCCATATCAGATCAAACTAGGCTATCTTCATCACACATACACGCCCCTCTTGAGGCTAGTGGTTGCGCACTCAAGGCCTGACAGCTGATGCTCGGCCTTGGGACCCTCATAAACACAATACTATCAATCACCAGTGGCTTCACATCAGGCCTTAAAGCTTCCCAGAATAATGACAACACTGATCCCAAGCTTTAGCAGCCAGCCACAAGCCAGTCCACAAAGGTATCCCCAAACCCCAACTCCCTGAGCACTGCCTTACTCAAAATGGTCTTACAGGCATATTTACGTGACTATTTATTTATTTATTTATTTACTGTCTTTTTGAGATAGGGTCTCGCTATGCAGTTCAGGCTGGCCTTGAGCTCACTTTTGTAGCCCAGGATGGTCTCGAACTCACTCGGATCCTCCTGCCTCAGGCTCCCAGGTGCTGGGATTACAGGCGTGCGCCACCACGCACAGTTTACGCGACCTTTTTAAAAAGGCCTTCACTCCCCAAACCTTTGGGTGAGCCCCCCCACCCCAATCGCGGGGCACACCCCCTACCCCGCCCTCCACTCCCCGCAGCACCTCCACCGGGCTGCACACCTGTCTCCCCAAAGGCCCCACGGCACCTCCCCACGACTCTTCCGCGTGAGCGACAGCGTTGAACAAAGGCTGCGACGCTACACCACCTTTGTCTCTCGGCCAGCCCTGAACCTGCCCCTAGCCCAGCATCCTTTTGTCCCTGTGGCCCTAACCCAAAGGAGCGTTCAGTTTCTTTTCCGGCCGGCCAGCGCGTCCTGCACCGAACCTCACCCGCTAACAACCGGTCCCCCACGCATTCCAGCCCCGTAACCGGGAGAAGTATGAGCTCGGAGGTCGCCCGCGGCCACACGTAGTCCCCGAGAGCGTCCATGGCAATCCTCTGGCCCGTTGCCTCGACGTCTCGCGAGAACTAGAGAGATCTGCGGCGTTAGCCCTCAGCTACAGAAAGCCGAGGCCAGGGATCCGACAAGGACGCCCAATGAAGACTCTCGCCTTGAGTAGCCCGGCTTGTGATTGGCTGGATCCGCAGGAGCAGAGCCGTAAGACTCAGCCGGGCCCGCCCCTTCCCCACCCCCCACCGCCCCGGAGCTAGTCTGCCCAGCAACTGGAAGCCACAAAGGTTTATTGAACCAAGCAGCGTGGGGTCCATACATAATAAATAACAGGAACACAGGAACTGTGTCAAAATCACGGCTTAGAGACAGGCGTGGGGCAAGACATCAGCCAGAACTTTGGAGCTGGACAGGGGACAACCGGGCCCCGGCCCTCGGCCCTGGGGGCGGGTAGCCCAGCCGCAGTCAGGGGCTGACCCCTTGCTTCAGAGCTCCACGCGCGCATCTCGGTAGGCTCGGTCCAGGGCCCATTCGGGCTGTGAGTCTGCACCACCTTCGCGGGACAGGCGTGCCATCTCCTGCTGAAACAGGGCTTGTCGTGCCCGACTGGGATCCACGTTGATCCAGTTGTTGGCAATCCATTTGGTGCCACGTGTGACCAGGCACCCCCCGTGCAACGAGTAATCATCCACGTCGCCCACCCAGCCTAGAAAGAAGTGTGACATGAGCACAGGACAGCAGCCTCCCTCTAGGCTACAGACAGCCTTGACGTGGCAAGGGTGGGCCCACACTGCACACGGCTGGGCAGCAAATACCCAATGCCAAGGCTTCCTTGGGGGTTCAGCGTCCCACCCAGCTAAGGTGTAGTCAACATCCTTGGCCCTCTGAATACACTTTTACTGCTGAATGTGCCCTCAGCTCTGTATCCTGGGCTGTGAGGGAACATTTGCCCCCAATTCCAGAGAGGGAAGGACAGAGGTTGAGATAACCCAGGAGCAGCACTCGTGCTCAGGTCGCCGATAGCAATCACTATAGGATGGGCCTTGGGAGGCCTAGAGCCAAAAAGCATTTGGAGGACTGCCAGAAACAGCCCTACAGGGTGGCAGATGGGAGCTGGGTAAAGGGAAGCTACCCTGAGGGAACGAACCCCCTGGCCTAGCCATAGATCCTCACCTTGCCCATCTGGCAAGTAGTTGTACCAGAAGACTGCTGTGCCTTGTCGAGGCTTGACAAGTAGGTTTCCTTTGTCACAGTGCCTCCGTGTGTCACGGAGGTCAACGTCATCCTGAATCAGACTCTGTGGACAGCCAACGTGATGGAGGTTTTAGGCCAGCTGTCCAGCAACTCCCACTGGGTAGCCAGGCAGCCAAATGTGCCAGTGAACCACCTGGGTCCTAATTCCAGGTGTGGAAAGATGTGCACATTTGCCCAAATCCCTGCCCACCCACAGCCCCAACTCAGTTGCCCTTACCATTTCATCATAGGTCCTGTTATCTGCTACAGGGAAGACAGTCTCGCCCCCACCGGTGACATTGTTCAAATAAAACAGCACTGTCATGTAGCTGTAAAACAGGGGGGCTGCTGAGCAGGGTTAGCAAATTCCTGGGGCTAACATGTGGGTAGAATAAGCTGTCCAGGTTCTCATGGGGCAGAGGGCCAGATAGGGGTGGATGGATGACAACAGGGTAGGCCAGTACCCACAAATCCAGTCTTTGACTGTGTATGCCAGTGTCTTTGGCCAAGATCACACTTAGCTGAATTATATGGCCCTTACCAAGACCTTGGCTGGGAACAGCACGCTAGTAGAAGCAGTAAGATCATAAAAAAGGTCTTGAGTACTGTAAGAGCCGCATGAGGAAACCTAACCTTGTGCCTTGGCAGGGGAAATGGGCACCACTTTAGAATGTGAGGCTGAAACCTCAACAGTAGAATCAAGATCAACACTTGTGGAAGGGACAGAAGGAGCCCAGCCTCGCCCCTTTTTCAAGCTATGGGGGCAAGTTTTAGGGTCTGTGGTATCTTAGTCTGTGCTAACTCAAATGGTCACAATGGCCAGTAACCACCCCTGTCCTGCCACTCAGGAAACATCTTAGGACATCACTGATCAGGTCTAGGGTGCTCTGGGCCCCATGCCAAAGTCAAGGAACACACCCACAGGGCTAGGCTGTGCCTGTCATGGGGGTACCTGTTTGGGGACTCAAAGCCAGCTCCCAGGTGGGAAGTACTTGCCGACAGGAGGTCTCGAAGGGTACAGACTCGTTGGCTACCAGCTTGGTGTGGGAGCAGATGGTCTCTGGGTACACAGGCCCGCTGTCCACATGAGCATGGTAGTGGCCTCCCTCACCGTATCGCACAACCTGCAGCGGCTCGCTGAACTCCACAATCTCAGGTGACAGGCGAGTGAGACGCAGCACTCTGGTGGACAGTGGGCATTCAGGTGGGCAGCCCCATCCAAGGCAGTTCATAAAGGAGCTGGTAAGGTGAGCCCTGGGCTTGCCATAAGCTTTTTCCCTGACTACCCTCTTGGAAGCCCTTGAGTCACCTTAGACTGGCTCTATAAGAACACACAGGGATCACACATGATGAGCCAGTGACTGAGATACCCACTGTCTCAGTCACTCACAGAGGAAGTTTCTACTAAATGAGAGGATGGTCATTGACTCTCCTCTCAGTAACCACTCTGTTTATCTAAAAAGCTTTGCTGGCCAGGAGTAGGCATCCTGTGGGCAGAGATGAGCGGTCATTTCTCTAATTAGCAAGAAATAAAAACTTGATGTATTTTTAATCCCAATTGCATGTTGTTTGCCCTCAACTAGGCCTAATTTAGTATTGTCTTTCAGGGGGCCCCATCTTGTTCTAAAAATGGAAATTAATCCCCAATCAGCTAATGTATTCTGTTCTTCTGGCCCCAGCTGAAGACTTCTGTGGAGCCCTGCCTAAGGAAGATAACCCCAGCCACTCACCTCTGGCGGATGGCACGCATGACATGGTGGGCACCCTCCCCCTGGTAGAGCCATGTGTGGTGGCTATTTCGCACCAGCTCGCTGGACTCCGCCTTATGGCTCCTCATATACATGTGGAAGTCCCGAAGGTCCATGTTGGAGAACTCCTGCAGACTCAGCACTCCTGTACAGGGCACTACCATCAGTGACTGCCAGGCCGACGTGGGGAGACCACAGTGGCAGGCAGCACCTCCCTACCTACCCCAAAGGCAGCAGCAGCCCCTGGCCTCAGGCCCTGGGGGAACCATGTGCACTTGTCCCCACCTGGACTCTTGGGTCAGATGAACCTGGTTTCTGTCACATCAGGCCCTAAGGGAAGACCCAGAGAAGTTCATTTTCTCAGTTTAAGCCTTAATTTGGCCCCCAAAAGGAAGACATCCAACCCCTATTAGAGTGCCAGAGCAGAGCCTCCAAAGGAAGCATAAGCCTATGGCTGAGCCAGGCTACAGGTGAGCCCAGGAGCACTGGAATATAATGGACCCATGTCAACCTGCACAGGGTTAGGAGAGCACACAGCTGGTGCTGGGTGTCCACCAGGGCCTTCTACACCATCGGGTGCAAGCCCGACCTGTCCCAGAGGCGTCCTCATGATCTCACAGCCCATGATGGGTGGAACTCCTCGACTGTCCCAGTAAGAACCCTCCTCCTCTTGCCAAACAACAAAGCAGGGCTCCACCCTCTTGGCGCTGTGGAAGAGTAGCGGTCTTTGCTACATTTACTTTATTCTGGGTGATCTGACAGAGACCTCGCTCATTCTTTGGCTCTGCAGTGTGAGACTGACCACAGCTCTATGTGGAGGGCAATATAACAGCTCTCAAGCCGCAAGCCCCAGCCTCCTAGTTCTTCACTCTGGGCTCACCAGCCTTATGTGATGCTTCCAAGTACTATTTGACTTCTATCTCTTCCTCAGCTGGTCCAGAATTTGGGCACAAAGGTGAAGACTGTACTTCAAAAACCTCTATTTTCTTTCTCATTCTTTTTTCGGGGGGCAGGGACAGGGTCTTTCCTACTTATGTATTCCAGGCTGGCCTAGAACTTGTATTAATCCTCTGCCTCAGCCTCCCAAGTGGTAAGAACACAGGTATGCACCACCATGACCAGCTCCAGAAATTTCTTAAGGGTTATTATCAAAGGGGAGACCCTTGCATGACATCTCTCCTAGACCCACCTCTCTGCCCAACAGTTAATAACATGAGTACTTTGATACTTTAGCAAAGCTGGGCATGGTGGTGCACATCCGTAATCCCAACACTTGGGAGGTTGAGGCAGAAGGATCACTGTAAATTTGAGGTCAGCCTAAACTGTACGATGAAACCCTGTCTCAAAAAGATTAAACAACAACAACAAAAAAGATAATTCAGGAAGACTGCAGGCAGGCTGCCCAAAGGAAGGCCAGGGAGGCCTTGTTTAATGCAGGGATGCCGTAACATAATGGGAAATAGGAAAAAGCCAGCAGCTGCTTGGAAATGTGTATGAAGCAAGCACAGCCATGCCCAAACTGGCTGGCCTCCCCTTCCCCTCACTCAGGCTCTATATCCTCTGGCCTCTATAGACTAGTAACCCAATGTTCTATATTCCAGACTTTAGAGTTCCTCAAGGAGTCAAAAGATTGTCATGAAGGAAAATAAGCAAACTGCCTACCTGCTTGTCAGGGATGAAGGGAAAAGCTGGCTCCTCCCCTCATCTTTAGCCACTATGGGAGCTGAGTCAGAGGCTGCCAGCTGAGGGGAAGGACCCCAGCTTTTAAGACAGCTGGGAGGAGAGGTGGTTCAAGGGGCAACATCACTGAGGGGGCATGAGCTCACCATCACCATTGGGGTCTGCCTTGATTGCAGAGTACATCTCCTGAATGTTCTCTGGAGTCATCCACCGTCCACTTCCCAGGCGAGTCTGGGCCAGGACCTAACGTACAAGAGGATCCCTCAGTGGGGTTGCCCAGTGGTAAAGAGCTACAAAAGCATATGCAGCCCATTCCTAGGTCCCAGTTCTATTGTACAGCTAAGGGTTCCAATGATAGGACACAGGGAAAAAAACAAAACAAAACAACCAGACCCTGAAGTTCCTGAGCTAAAAGGAGAGACTTAGGGAGGTCCAGAGGTCCTGAGGAGCTGGCCAGGAAAGCAGTGAGACCCCTGGAACCACTGGCTTTCTTAGCCCAGTACTTCCTGTGTACTGCTGACTGAAAGCAGAGAGAATAAGATAGGCCTGTATCACACTCCAGAGGAGAGAAAGGGCACTGGGGAGACCTGGCCAGAACACGGCCACTGAGATGCTCAGAAAGACCACACTCAGTGCAGTGCTGTGTAAACAATGGAACCCCCAGTCCTGCCAGAACTCTCAGAAGTCCAGTGGTAAAGGGCATGCAGAGAGATGTGCCGGCCACCTTGGAGTGCCCATCCACCATTCACCAGAGGTTACAGGGAGTCACCAGCTATAGTAGAAAGAAATGCAGTTCACAGAAGGAACAGCACTCAAAAATTGGTGTGGCCAGACAGAGTGGCGCAGCTCTGTCACCCCAGCACTGAGGAGGCTGAGGCAGGAGTTCTCACCAGGAGCTGATAACTGGGCCAGCCTGGGCTACACAGTGAGTTCAAGGCCAGCCTGAACTGCATAGCGAGACCTTGTCTCAAAGACAAAAAAAAAACACCAAAAAACGTATGGTGATAAATTCTATACCCTTGATGAATCCTCCCCTCCATCCTCTGGGGTACCCAAGGCAATAAAGGGCTCTCTACAGAAGAAAGGGGGCCCTTGGGTATGGAGGTGGAGAGGCCTGTAGAAGCCATGGGGCTCAGAGCGGAGCTCTCAAGTGCCACGCCACCAGAGAGGTACTTATCGGCTCTCCCACCCTGTGCACATGCAGGCCCCAGGTCCCAACCTCACGGAGTTGCAGGAGCCCATCATGGTTCTGGTCCAACAGCCGGAAGAGGTCCAGCTGGCTGACCTGCACAGTGCTCATGGCTTCTTCGTACTCTTCAGTGGGCAGGATCTGGCTGCGTTGTAACCCTTTCATCTGTGCCAGGTGGATGATGAGCCGACATTCCTCATCACTCAGGAAACCAGGGATTTCTGCCAGGAAATGGGCAGATCTCCTGAACTGAACTGAACCGCGGCACTGTGCACCTCCTGCTTTCCTCCCTGTAGGGTTTCTAGGGTGCTCCTTGGTTGCTTCCTCCCCGCATCCTCTGGGGTACCCAGGGCAATAAGGGGCTCTCTACAGAAGAAAGGGGGCCCTTGGGTATGGAGGGCTGGATGACTTTATACAACCTTTGCATTTTCTCTGTACCCCTTGTCAAGATGAGAAACTCAGCCAAAGTTGATTGAGGTTGGGGATGTGAGGTATCTCATTCATGATACAGCACACATTTTGGAAGGGGGTCCTGGGAGCTAAGCTGGAGATTGGCTACCCTCCCTTGGGGTGAGACTACCGCTCTAAAAGTAGACCTGGACTTAGGATTTGTCTCCTCTTTTTCTCTGAATACATATTCTAAGAGTAGGGAGATTATAACTGGTCTTCCTCTAAGTTTTGCTTTTTGGTGCTATTCAAATAAAAATGAACAAGGCTGGGCGTGGTGACACATGCCTGTAATTCCAGCTCTCAGGAGGCTGAGCCAGGAAGATTGCTTTGAGTTCAGGGCCAGCCTGGTCTATATGTAGTGAAACTCTGTCTCAAAAAACCAAACCAAACCAAACAAATAAAAACGAGTAAGCCAGCTATAGTAGCAATAGTGTATAATTCCAGCACTCTGGGAGGCCAAAGAAGCAGGACTACAAATTCAAACTCAGTCTAAGCAATTTACTGAGACTTT
>PVKN010005200.1:0-31440 GCA_004027915.1 Capromys pilorides
CAAAAAAAAAAAAAAAAAAAAAACAAAAAAAAACAAAAAAAAAAAAAAAAAAAAAAAAAAAAAAAAAAAAAAAAAAAAAAAAAAAAAAAAGACTTTAAAAAAAAAAAAAAAGACAATAAAATAAAAAATGCAATTTGAGGGCCGGAGAGATTGCTCAGTAGAATAAGTGCTTGCCTGGCAAGCACAAGGTCCTGAGTTTAATGCCCGGTACCACCTGAATGAATGAATGAATGAATGAATGAATGAATGAATGAATGAAATAAGCATGCAATTTGAGAGGCATATGAAGATAAATGTCAGATTATGTTCTTCTATAGTTTTTAGTGTATTGAGGTTTTATCGTATATATGCCGCATTTTAGGTTCTTACAGTTTTGGGTTTTTTGTATAACTTTTTCTGCATCACTACTAAGGCTTTCCTGTGTTGTTAACATCCCATCAACTGTCTGAAAGGACCTTTATGATCTCTGGAGGTTTTAATGTGCCTACTCTTTTTCTCTTTCTTTCCTTTTTTTTTTTAATGTTCTTTGCCAGCAACAGCCATCATTCAGGTTGAAGACCAGAATACAGGTGCAATTGAGAACATTATAGTTGAAGTCAAAAAAGAGCCAGATGCTGAGCCTGCGGAAGGGGAGGAAGAGGAGACGCAGCCAGCCACCACAGAAGCCCCCAATGGGGACCTCACACCTGAGATGATCCTCAGCATGATGGACCGGTGATGACGGGGCTTGCTCGTCTCCAGGACTGCTTTGGGCTGTGTTTAAACGGCCTGAATCTTAATTTTTCTCCTTTCTTTCTCCTTTTGGCTTTGGGAAAAGCGTTTTACACCATTTTACCAAACATACTGAGAAAGACAACTTCCAGGATGATGTTAGAAAAATGTGATTTAACTAGAACTTACTGTTCGATGGTAGCAAATCATGGAATGTTCTGAGTACTGGAGGGTTTACTTGAAAATGTCGAGGACAGTGTTCATGCCTAACTAGTTTTCTTAGATGGAAACAGAGACATTGAGCCCTCTCTCTTGATTCAGTAAACCACTCCAGAATGCCCACAAGTTTCCCAGAGTTCTACGGTCTTCTTCCCAAGAGAGTTTTTAATTGTAAATGCAGACTTGGGAAGGACTTAGACTTTTAACCTGTTTTTTGCTTTTGCTTTTTCCTGACTCCCTTTGCTTGGAGTCAGCTGCACACCAGTAGTATGGCATGCTACGATTGGTTTTTGTCCTGAAAGCTTTGCCTCTTTCTTGGCAAAGTTTCTGGTATGGTCAAGCTTGTAAATAACTTTTTTTACATTTTACTCTTTTCCATTAATTAAGAGGTTGAAAAGAAGTGCAGTGTAAGAAAACCCAGCATTTTAATTACTTGCAAATTAAGTGAGTATGGACTTGATGGTGTGTAAATGTTGACAAGGAGTTGGATCACAATCATGTGAAGAGCACCCAGATTGCTGTCTACTAGTGATGGACACCCATGTGAAAAGTCATGATTTCCAGCCCGTGGAGCCAGCATTTGAAACTTGTACAATTAACTTTCAGTTATGATTTCCCATCAACATTTTCTTTGCTCTGTTTGTAGCTGAATGTTTTTATAAATCTTCTGTTAAAGCCAGAAGGATGATTATGAGTGGAGCAGCCCTGACAAGTTGGGCCAGAAAATTTCACTAGGTCAGTAATTGAAATTCTGGATCTTCAAAAAATAATAATGTGAAGAAAAACAACTAAAAAGTGATTCTTGCACATGAACTGTCACATGCTTAAAATGTGTTTAGGGCGCCTCAGTCTTACTGATTTCAAACACTTTCTTCTGTGTATTGCTTTTAAGAGAACCATCAGTTAGCTATCAGACTCTAGGTTGATGCATTTTGTATTTAGCTGTACTGTGTGATATTTTTCATTATTTTAGGACGCCAACATGAGACCTGTAATAAAATATGTAATGGGGTTGAAAGCTGGGGAGGAGGATCTACTGCTGTACAGCAAATAAATCATAACGGATTAACAAGTGCTCAGAAGACTCCCTCTTCAGTGACTCCTGCCTGCGTCAGGTCCAGAAGGACCTTTGTGTGGCTTTAGGAACACAAGACAACAAGATATGTACAACTTTGGCTGCTTTATGGTCTCTAGTTACCCAGGCCTTTGAGGAAAATGTACCCAGGCACTTCCTATGTTTTGGGATTCTAACTAGTCAGTTCCTTGGACTGCATGTTAGTGGCCTCAGGTTGTCAGCCTGAATTCATAGGATCAGAGTTGTTTCAGTGGGCTGATAACTTTTTAAAAACTAGATGTAAAGAAAATCACTTTGTAGAACACTGAAGTGATTTATCTTTATATTTTCTGATTGTGTATATTGAAGTTGTTGGAAAGTTTAAAAGTGGATTTGTTTTGGCTTGTGTAGGGATAAGAGAAATGACATTCAAATGATACCTAGGCTTAAAAGGGATCCTCTGTTGCACAGTCCATAATATGTCCTATGTAACTCCACTAAATACAAAGCCTCCAGTAGCAGGAGCCAGCTGTCACCTGGCTTCTTCCACCCAAGAGAACTCTAGATAGAGTTAATGAAATCCATCTGTAGTCCCTTTCCCTCAGTGGTAAGCTGTAGTTGATACTAAAGTATCTAGGGACAGAGCATGTGGCTCACTAGTAGAGCGCTTACCTAGCATATGTGAGGCCTTGGGTTTAATCCCCAGCACTAAAAACCCTCTGTTTTTCCACACTTGTGCTGGCCTCACCATGCTACCCAGCTCAGCAAGCATCTGAGTGAGCCATCCATGCTTTTGGTCATGATCTTTGTTGGGGAGGGTTGCTGGAAATTATACTAAGGGCCTTTTGCAGTGATTGTAGTGATGTAACTCCTGAGGTTCCCCTCTTCTTTTTTAATTAGTACAAGGTCTAGAGGGTCTCACACAGTTTGGACTAGTAGTGATCCTCCTGTTCTCAGCCTCCCAAGTGCAAAGATTATAGGCATGCACCACCACACTCAGTCCAACCTCATGGCATGCCCTAGGGTGCGGCTGGCCAAGTACTCATCCGTGCAACAGGAGCTTTAGTCTGCTGAACTGTCTGGCCGCCCCTGAGCCCTTTTTTAAGGAACCATTTTGCTAAATTGCTAAGACTAGATTTGAATTTATAATCCTCCTGCCTCAGTCTACTAGAGTTCTGGGGCTATTAAAGATCATATTCAATCCTATTTAAGCATCTAAGTATTGTATATTGTTCTTCCTCTACTGTTCAAAAAAAATGGTGCACTGAAAAAGTCAGATCCTTAGATTAACACTCAGGTAAGTCAACTGTGGCTCAAAAAATAATGTAGAAGAGCTAGGCATGGTGGTACATGCCTGTAACTCCCACACTTAGGCTGAGGCAAGAGGATCACCACAAATTCAAGGCCAGCCTGAACTACATAGTAAGCCTCTTGTCTCAAAAAAAACCCAGAGAGGCTAAGTAGTTTGTTCATTATCAAAACTCAAATCTACATAAGTGGTGGTGTACATAATCTTAGCTGCACTGGAGGCTGAGGCACAAGGATGTCAGATTTGAGGATAGCATGGGCAATTTAGTGAAACCTTGTCTTCAAAGGCATTTTATTTTTTTCTTTTTGGGGGGCCAGCTTAGCCTCCCCTGGGGGTAGGGCTGACCTGGCTGGCTGGCTCCAAGGTAGCTGCTGGGGACTGAACCATGGTCCCCAAGCAAGTGCTTCATATCACTGAGCTATCTCACTAGCCCCATAAGAGAAATCTGGAAGCTAAGCCTGATGGTGCATCCCAGCATTTGGGAGGCTGAGGCAGGAGGATCATTTTGATTGTGAGACCAGCCTCAAGGCCAGCCTAAAGTTCATAGCAAGATCCTGTCGCAAAATGACAAAAATTTGGAGGGGCAGGCAGATAGCTTAGAATAAACACCTGCCTGGCAAGTGAAAGGTCCTTAGTTCAATCCCCAGTACCACCAAAAAAAAAAAAGGACTATTTTAGGGGCTGGCAAGATGGTTCAGTGGTCTAAAGCACCTACTTAGGAAAGCTTAGGAACTGGAAGGACCACGGTTCAATCCCCGGCCCCACATGCTGTGCCAGCTCCAGCCCCAGGGCAGGCTGAGCCAGCCATAATACAAAAATAAATAATAAAATGAATAAATTTTTTAAAAAAAAATTTAGAGGTGGGTAGTGTATAAGGCATGGTAGTTCAGTAGTAAAGTATTTGGCTAGTATTCAAACCCCTGAGTTTATGCTGCTGTTTGCTTGGGGGAGAGGGAGAAGTCTGCTTTTAGAACATAATTCTTGGTCCTGTTGTGCATGAGACCTGTTAAGCTGTCTCTTAAAGCAGTTTTGAGAGTTCTACGTGGTTTTAAAAGTTTAGGTCTCAGTCTGCTCTCTGGAAGGCAGCAGGGTCTCTGGCCTCTGGAAACTGCTGTGTCCTCACTGTCAACCTTTAGCTATCATATCTGTGCCTGTTGCTTAGGTGAAGGAGGCATCCTCCAAGTTGCTATTCACTTTCTACTTAACCTCGTGCTTTCAGTATTTTAAGGGACCTTAGCAAGTGAATATTTTTGTTTTTTAAGGCTCTGGGAATTGAACCCAAGACTTTTGCATGCTGTATAAATTATCAGTGTGCTCTATCCCCCAACCCTATATAAGATTAGACACAATACCTCAGGCATTTTGGGAAGGGGAGGAGTGGGCAGTGCCAAATGGAGTATCATCCCCATTGTCTCCATGAGAGGGACAGCTAGAGATGGGAAGAACCAAAGGACCACTGCCCAGTATGTGGTTTCTTTCAGATGTGCCTGCCTGAGCCAAGGGCAGGGTAGAAGACTGCTCTATACCTCCTAAATGGAGTTTAACATTTGTAATGAAATGGAAGAAGGACCTCTGAGCCCACGAGAATCAAAGTCCCCTACTGTTTTATAGGGCAGCATGCATCCATTTGGCAGGCCTTCACCCTCTGACTCTACTGGCCTTCTTTTCCTGGAGACATTAGCTTCCTGTTAGTGGCTCCTTTCCAAACAAAAATCCAGACACAAGCCCTGGGTTGATAGCATGAGCCCTATAGTCCAGCACTCAGGATCGCAAAGCAGGTTTGGTATGAATTTGAAGCCAGTCTGGACTACACAGCTAGGGAAACACCTGTCACACCTGAAGAAATAAGTAAATGGGGCAGGGAAAGTGGCTCAGTGCAAAGGCCCTGAGTTCAATGCCCTGTACCCCCCACCCCACACACACACCCCAAAAAAGGTACCCTAGGCCTGTAGTTAAAGCGCTCTGCGAGGCTAAAACAGGAGGAACATGGTTCTGAACCCATCCTGGGCAATTTAGTGAGATCCTGTGTCAAAAAGGCTTGGGGATGTAGTTCAGTTGGCAGATTGTGTGTTTATACTACCACCCCCCCCCCAAGAAAGTACAAAACGACACCCATGTACCTAACCTTTACTTATGGGTTACTCTAGCCTTCCCTAAGATCCTTGAGGTTCAGATTTTACCTGAGGCTGCTCCATAAGAGCCCCTGCTACCCTACCAACTTCCATGCCCTGACAGTATCAGTTTGGTGGAGCTGGGTACCCTCTACAACAGAAAAGGAGCCCAGACTCCACCTGGCATGTTTTGGTGTTTTTTTTTTTTAACTCAGAAGTTCATAGATCCTTTATGGAGTCACAAGCCCAATCTGGAAGCAACTGGGCGAGCCTGGTGTTGGGCTAGGCGCTTCTGGCAGAGCGACTCCCTCCTGAGCAGTTTTGCTGCTCGTGTGTTGGCTGAGGAGGGGCTGCACCAGAGTGAGCCTGGGATCGTCTGGCGGGCAGCGCTCCCTGGTGTTCGCAGCAGGGACTGCAGGGTGGGGTGGGAAGCCCCGCGAGAAAAACTGTAGGAGACATTGGACACGCGTGACTCTTGTCTACGCACCCATTACGTCCTCTGCAGGTGCACCTAGGCGGAGAAGTTCCCGCCAACTCTGCACCCGGCCTCCTAGGTCCCCAAGACCAGGGAGGGGCTGGGCCGGGGGTGGCTGGCAGGAAGCTGCGCCTATCTTCCGCTACAGAAGGAGCAGGTGGCTGCTGAGCGGCTCTGGGCCCTAGGCTTCCTGTGTGTGCGCCAGCCTGCAGCTCTCCCGCCCCAGCTCGGGCCACCGCTGCCCGCCTAGCTGGGTTCCATGGCCCAGACCCTGGACGGCATCTCCTGTGAGCTACAAGGTAAGCGCTGCCCATTCTTGCCCACTTGCTGGGGCTGAGGCAGCGTGGCCCCAAACCAAAGATTCACCCAGCGCCCCCCAGAACTCCACAGCTTCTCAATGCTTCTTTTTGGGGCTATCCCCAGATATATTGCACTTCCTGGTTGCCCCATAGTTGAGCCTCCGGAACCCAGCCTGGCACAGGCAATGAGCAACAGTGGCTACGTTGGGTACCAGTGACCTTGACAGGAGGACTGAAGTCATCCAGCAGGCTTTCCTTCCACAGGCGAGATCACCAGGTTCCTGTGGCCAAAGGAAGCAGAGCTGCTCCTAAAAACCTGGCTTCCCCAGGAAGGTGTTGAGCGAAGTTACGTTCTGGTATGGTGGGCAAAAGCAGAGTACAGAAAGGCAGTTGGGCTCTAGTACAAAATCTCTTGCTTCTGCCCAAATATCAGACTCTGTCTCCCCCAGGCACTGCTGCGATGGAGGGCCTACCTGTTACACACCAGTCTCCCACTGAGGGTGAGTCCTAGAGCCTGCCCACTGCCGCCCTTGCCCTCCAACAGCTTCTTTCTCAGGAGCCTCCACCTGTAGAGTTGTCCTCTTGTCCTTGTGTGATCTGGCTGCCCAATAGCACCAGGGCCCAGGCTGCATAAAAGACTGAGAAACCAGCAGGGCATGGTGAACACACCTGTAGTCTAAGGACTGAGAGACTGAAACAGGATGACAACAAGTTTGAGCCCAGCCTGGGTAAACTCAGTGACTTAGTGAGACTCTGTCTTCAAATGTAAAATACAAGGAGCTAAGGCTGTGGCTCTGTGTAAAAGCCCTACATTCAATTCCTAGTACTGCCCTCCTCCAAAAACAACCGAGGTCCCAGAAGGGTGGCACTTGGGCCTTGGTCCAACTGACCCAATCACTCCCTAGGTGGATTGCACTTTCAGCTACCTAGAGGTCCAGACCATGACACTGCAGGAGACACCCCCTCAGGTGAGATATCTAATGCCCCCCCTGGGCCTGTACCTACATCCCTAACTCCTAACACATAGAATTCTGGATAAGACACCTGGCCCTACACATGGAGGTGAGGGTTAGCACCTATCTCCTCAGGTCACATTTGAGCTGGAATCCCTGCCTGACCTGGTCCTAGAATTTCCTGATGTAGCCACCCTAGAACAGCTGGCCCAGCATGTGGCTTCAGCCATCAAGAAGGCCTTCCCTCGCTCAGCCCTTAGGTGAGACCTGGCACTGCTAAGGGCTGGAGGAAGCCAGCTGGGGATGCTCTGATGCGCACAGTGGGCTACTCCTCTCGGGGCTCCAAGTGCCTTGTGCCTTCTCTTTTTTCCTGCTCTCCAGGAAGCTTTTCCGGAAGCCCACACCACCCTCAATGCTGGCTCGGCTGGAGAGAAGCAGTTCTGAGTCCACAACCCCCAGCAGCCCCTGTGGTAAGCACCACACAGATTTTCCAGTCAACCCCCAATACTTGGAGTTGAGGGGCTTCCAAACGGAACAGAACCACATGGGTCATGGGTGCCTGAGTCTGATCTCTCTCCATCTCTTTTTGTCTCTCTTCTTCCTCATAATGCTGGCACCTCCTCAGGTGGCTTCTTGGAGACATATGAGGCCCTGTGTGACTACAATGGCTTCCCTTTCCAAGAAGAAATTCAGTGGGTGAGGGTAGGGCCCTCTCTGGGGGACTCTGGAGACATCTGATCCCCATGTGTGCAGACCCCTTCTTGTCCTTTGTGGTCTCACAAAGTAGTTGTAGCTACTTCCTTTCCATCCAGGATGTGGACACGATCTACCATCATCAAGGATGCCGCCGGTTTAATCTAGGAGACTTCAGCCACCTTGGCAGCCGGTATGAGGCCTGTTATAACTGGGAGGGGGAGCGGAGTCTAGAACCATATTCATGGGCCTCATTTTCTCTGGAGGGGATGTTTGGCCTAGGACCTGAATTCTGTCCCTGCCCTTCTCCCCACTCTCCATCCAGAGACCTGGCCTTGAGTGTGGCTGCCCTGTCTTACAACCTATGGTTCCGGTGCCTCTCTTGTGTGGACATGAAGTTGGTGAGCTTGTAGAGAAGGGGGAACTAGGGGTATTGGAGTTGGGGTGTGCCCTACTGAGCCATAACCTTCTGATCTTAGAGCCTGGAAGTCTCAGAACAGATTCTATACATGATGGGTCAATCATCTCACCTAGAAGAACTGGTACTGGAGACCTGTGGCCTGAAGGGGTGAGGAGGCTGGGTAGGGCCTCAGCAGGGGAGTCTTGGGAACTGGGATGGGTGCCAGTCCCCTGGGGAAGACTTTGGAATCTAGAGTCAATGTCATACCTGGGGTTTTGGTACTCAGAGACTTTGTCCGGCGACTGGCCCAAGTATTGGCAGAACATTCATGTTCTGGGCTTCGAGAGCTCAGCTTGGCGGGGAACCTGCTGGATGACAGAGGTATGACTGAGCCTGGAGCAGCCAAGAGGCAGAAGCTGGGGGATGGGAAGCTCACATAACTACCCAATCTCCAGGTATGGCTGCACTCAGTAGACACCTAGAGCATTGTCCAGGAGCCCTCAGGAGACTCAACCTAGCCCAGACAGGGTTGACACCTCGAGGTGAGCCAGGAGATGCAGTGGGTGGGTGGGACGGAAGGGGTCTGCCTGATAGCTGAGCCACACTGCCTCCCCTTCCAGGAATGAGGGCTCTGGGCCGGGCACTGACCTCCAATGCTGCCTTTGACTCTGCCCTGACTCATCTGGACCTTTCTGGGAATCCTGGGGCTCTAGGAGCTTCAGAGGACAATGGGGTGAGTGGCTGTCTTCATCCTATTGGTGTGATGCAGGAAGTGGGATGTCTAGAAACCCTAGGTAGGAAATAACTGACCCCCTCTTAACCTCCTAACAGGGCCTTTATAGTTTCTTGAGCCGTCCTAATTTTTTGATGTTCCTGAATCTCGCAGGCACAGACACAGCACTGGACACTGTGAGGGGTGTTCATGGGATGGGGTGGGGAGTGATCGGCCAGGCTTGGTAGCCCAAGCTAGGTTGATTGGAGGGCAGGGTGGGGGTGGGAAGGGCTTGGTGCTCCCTCTAGCCAACACCCTCCTCCTGCAGCTCTTTGAAGCACTGTCCCGTGGCTGCTGTGCCAGCCTTACCCACCTGGACACTTCCAGGAATGTCTTCTCTCGATGGTAAGGGTTACCATGGTGACTGGGGCTAGGGAGGCTACAGGAAGCCACTGCCATGCACCTGAAGTCTATTTCTCCCACTTCGCACCCCAGCAAGTCCCGGGCTGCCCCTGCCCCACTGCAACTCTTCCTCAGCCGTGCAAAGATCTTGAGGTACCTGGGCCTGGCAGGCTGCAAACTGCCACCTGAAGCACTCAGGTAAGTGTCACTGTGCTCAATCATGCCCCTTCACTTAAGGAAACCACCCTGATCCAGCCTCTGGGGCTTTACTCTGCAACTCCAACCCTCAGAACCCCCAGACTCCCTTCATACTGGCTCTGCCTTTTTGGTATTCCTTCGTACCCGGGTAGCCCCTACCCCGGCTTGCATTGCCCACTTGGCGTCCTCTCCCAGAGCTGTTTTTGATGGCCTGGCACTCAACACACATATCCAAGACTTGCACCTGGACCTCAGCGCTTGTGAGGTGCGTATCACACCCTGTGGATGAGCGCGCAGAGCTCCCATACATTGGCTGCCTGCCCCTCCCCCTCTACTGCCTGAATGCACCTCACCTTCCACTTCCAGCTGCGCTCTGCGGGTGCCCAGGTGATACAAGACTTAGTGTGTGATGCAGGCGTCGTGAGCTCCTTGAATATAGCAGATAATGGTAAGTCCCCCCCAACCCCTCCTCTCCATTCTCCCGTCAATTCCTGATCTCCACCCCACCCCATCAATCTCGCCTTGAGGGTGATTCTAGTTACCCCCAGGCTTTGGCTCGGACATGGTGACTCTTTTGCTGGCCATCGGGAGGAGCCGATCCCTGAGACATGTAGCACTTGGAAGAAACTTCAATGTCCGGTGCAAGTGAGCCCCATCTCACCCCAGGCCTCCCAAGCAACATCTCTACCCTGTTCTCCTCTCCCAACATAGACCTCTGCCTACAGGGAAACCCTCGATGATGTCCTGCACCGGATCGTCCAGCTCATGCAAGATGATGACTGTGTGAGTTCGCAGTACCTTTCAGGGTGCTCAGACAGTAGACCTCTTCGACATGATTCTCCGTTCCTCAAGGCCTCTGACCTGCCCTCTTTGCTGACACCGATCATGGCTTTCTATTAACCCCAGCCCTTGCAGTCTCTGTCTGTGGCTGACTCGCGCCTAAAGCTGGGCGCCGGCGTCCTGCTGCGAGCGCTGGGCACTAATCCTAACCTGACCACGCTGGATGTCAGTGGCAACGCCATGGGAGACCCAGGCGCCAAAATGCTGGCCAAGGCGCTCCGAGTCAACACAAAGCTCCGGTGGGCGGTGTTATTATAAGAGTGGGACCAATAGGGGAGGAGGGTGTGGTATGAGGGGGCGGGGCTCAAAGAGCAGACTGATAGACCAAACAAATGGACAAAGCCTGTGGGTTGGATGGGGCCTTGCGGGACTCCACCCTCTACTGAAGCCTGACCTTGTTCAGGTCTGTGATCTGGGATCGGAACCACACATCTGCTCTGGGGCTGCTGGATGTGGCGCAGGCCCTGGAGCAGAACCACAGCTTAAAAGCCATGCCTCTGCCTGTAAGTGACGTGGCCCAGGCACAGCGCAGCCGCCCAGAACTGACAGCGCGAGCGGTCCATCAGGTGGGTTGGTTCTCCTCCCGTGACGTGCTTTGGGGAACGGCTCCGCCCTCTTCTGTTTCTCAGTACTCCTTGCCTCCAGATCCAAGCCTGTCTCTTGAGGAATAACCACGAGGATCCCACCTCTTCTGGCCGCACATCCTGCCTTCAGACATTGCATTTGGTCTCAGAGCACTCAGAGCAGGTCAGCGCCGCTCCCCCCACCCCCATACTGTGAGGATCTTCATGAGTCAGAGGCTATGATTCCTGGACCTAGGGTGCTGAGTTCTACTGTCCCATACAGTTACAGCTCTAGAAATAGCTCCTCACTAGCATCCCTGCCTGCTTTACTTTCAGTATATAAACAGGTTCTCCTGTTAAAGACAGGATGTATTTAAAAATCCTACCTCACTTTTCCTGATTGTACCCCATCTGTGACTCCCATTCATGGGGCTCCCCTCCTCTATCCAGTAACATCTGTTCTTTGAAACCCAGCAGCCCTCTCTCTGGCATCATCTGCTCTACTTCCTGGCCTTTTCAAGATGTTCCCATCTCTACATTCCCAAAATCTCTACTCTCCTAAGCTCCCAAACCCAGGCACCTAAATCTCAATATCTTGTGGTGGCTTCACACTCTATATGTTTTTTAAGTGATCTCATCATCTCCCACAAACCCCATTCTCTACCTTGAAGTTCAGTTTCCCTGGTGCCCACAGCCACCAAGTGCTGTGAACAAAACTCAGCATTTTTTTTTCTTTCAGGTCCCTCCTGGCCACATTGGAATCAGCCTTGGTGCTGACTCTGGACCAACTCTCAAACATACCCTCCTCCTCACCACCACACCAACTGTCCTTTACTTCTCCCTCTGCTATGGTTCAACACGCACACACACACACACACACCTATATTCTATGAGGGTGGACAGACTAAATTTCTCAAAAATAGAATGACTAAAAGGTCCCTCTCTGTTCTGGGTACTTAGGAAATACCGAGTTCCTAAGTGATCCGAAAGGAGAGACACTGCTCCCGCCTCCTGGAAGAGACAGGGCTCCTACATGGTGGTCTGGAGTGCAAGTTCAGGCACCAACCCTATCTGAGGCCCTATGAAGGAGGCAGACAGGCAGGGTCTGGGAGCCTAGGAAGGACTAACACAGGACTGATCCCTGATGCCCTTCAGGAGGTGAATGAGCTGTGTCAGTCAGTGCAGGAGCACATGGAGCTGCTGGGCTGTGGATCTGGGTCCCAGAGTGACGCTGCTGTGCACCAAGCAGAGGATGCCATCCAAAATGCCAACTTTTTTCTCAGTGTGAGCACTCTCCCTCCCACTACAAGGACCTTTCTCCTCTTAGTCACATGTCAACTTGAAACTCCTTTTCCTCCTTGGACCTCAGATTCTCCCCATTCTAAACGAAGCTGGGAACTCCCCAAGCCATCACTGGCAGTGGAGGCAGAAGCTGGAGGCACTCCTGGAACAGCTGGGTGGGGTCTGCCACGAGGACATCCAGGTGAGATGTCCTCCTGCCCTAGCCCTACCTCCATATACAAGCTTGACCCTTCCCGTTGACATAGCTGTTATATCCTCTGAGTCAGTGGGGGTACAGCTTCAAGCCAAGAGACCTGGACCCTGGCAACAGCCACATTATACTGTGCCCTTTATCCAGGACTTCATTCAGGCTATACTGGACACGAGGAACCTCTGCCCACAGATGTTGCAGGGACCTGGCTTCAAAAAGCAGCTAGAAGGGGTTTTGGTGGGTTCAAAGGGCTTTCCAGAGTTGCTCCCAGAGCAGCTGCTGCAAGATGCCTTCATCAGACTCAGGTAGGTTGGGCTGAGAAAGGCTGTGCAAGGTTGGGGAGAGCCAGCAAGCTCACCCATACTATCCTGTTCTTAGGGACGTGCGCCTATCTGAGAGGCAATGCAGGACCCTTGCAGAGAGCATTGTAGCTCAGGCTTTGGCAGGCCTGAATGCAGCCCGAGATCGGCTGGTAAGGGAGTGGCAGGGTGGCTATTCATATATTTGCACATGCACAGAGTGACCTGGTCATCCTCTTTGAGGAGCTCTGTGATATCTTCTGGGGTCATGTAGCCCAGAGATATTTATCATTCTCTTAGCGTTGCCCATCCTCGTAATATGGTGTTTCAGGTGGAGAGTCTGGCTCAGCAGGCACCAGTAGCAATGCCCCTTGACCTACCAGCACTGGATGGAGGTGAGCCCAGCCCCCTGGAGCCTGGGGCATTGGAAGGTTTTTTCTTCCTTGAGGACAAGGAAGAGAAGGTAAGTGATCCTGCAATTGTAGGCCTAGGGTTCAGAATGCTCCCTTCTTGCCCTGGGGTATGGAAGGTAAGAGGGGATTCTGGAGGTGTACCTTCCCAACCCAGGCTGAGGTTGTGCCTTCACCAGCAGGATGAAAGTCCTCGGAGGGAATGGCCTGAGTACAAACACTGTCTTCACTGGGTCCCCTTCGATCACAGTAAGCCATAGCCTTAAGGAGCCAAATGAGTCGAACCTGCATTAGACCTGGGGATCTGGACAACTAGACTGACATTGATTCAGTCCTGTCCAGGATACTCTGTAACCCATGCCTGGGCCAGGTCAGGACCTCGTGCAACCCGCAAAGCTGGTGTCAGGACCGAGAGAGTCTTGAGCCCAGCAGGGCTAAGTCACCATCTCCCCTGCTCCCACCGACCCCTTTCTCTACCCCCAGATGCGCATGCTTAGTCGTGATGCGGAGCCGCGCGCTCTCGGGGCCGCGCTCAGCACCACGGACAGCGGTGGCGGGGGAGGGGCGGGGCGGGCAGCGTAGCCGGGCCCCTCCCCACGCCCAGGGCGGGTCCCCCGCCGCCCTAGCTCCGCTGCCACCTCCCCAGGGCTCGGCGCTTGGTACTCTTCTGGTGCTCTTTCCTCAGGTACTGCTGAGGAAGCAGAGCCGGAGCCCGAGCTGGCGGCTCCGGGAGAAGATGCCGAGCCGCAGGCAGGGCCGTCCGCGCGCGGCTCCCCGAGCCCCGCCGCTCCCGGGCCCCCGGCAGGCCCGCTGCCTCGCATGGACCTGCCGCCCGCCGGGCAGCCCTTGCGCCATCCGACCCGGGCCCGGCCGCGGCCACGCCGCCAGCACCATCACCGTCCGCCTCCTGGGGGCCCCCAGGTGAGGGACCTCCCCTGTGCCGGAGCTCATGGACCTGGGGGTCGTGGGTGGTCGGGTCGTTCTGCACGGTGATGGCGGGCAGGGAGGCTGGTTGTGGGGCCCAAGGCCATTTGGTCACGGGGCAGAGTTCTGGCTTCGCCCCAGGCTATGCCTATGTGGGGCCACGAGTGTGTGGGTTTCGTCTGGGGGCCTCTGGGTGAAGGACTCCTCAGAATGGCCCTCTGCACGAGTGGACTACGAGTGTCTGTTTTGCCCTCCTTCACCCAGGGCCTTGGGGACACTCCTGTGTCTGCTGTGTGTCCAGCGGTTGTATGTGTGGAGCGATGTGTGTGGGGGTTGGGAACTGGCGGGGGCAGTGGGCACTGGCGGAAGTCGAGGAAGAGCCTGCGGAGGCCCCGAGGGTCTGACGCAGCAGCCGGCAGTAGCCCGGGAGGGGTGGGGGTGGCGGTGAGGGGACTGCAGGGAATGGCTGGGAGCAGAGGAATAGGCAGGTGGAATGTGTGACCCCAGGGACGCGAGGGTGCCATAGCCCGCTGGTGGGCCAGGTCTGTTAAATCGTGGAACAGGAACGAGAGTGGGCGGGCTGTGTATGCCAGGGCAGCAATGGAAGGGAGTGTGTGAAACTGGACAGTGGGAGGGCTGGTTGGCCTCCCAGCTCCTTAGGGCTACCCAGCCACTACTATAGCAGCCTGCTGGACACGGGAGCAGGAGGAAGCCACAGTTGCCCTCAACTCTGACCCCTGACCTCGTGGTATTGTCCAGGTTCCCCCAGCGCTGCCGCAGGAAGGGAATGGGCTCAGTTCCCGCGTGGACGAGGGCGTGGAGGAATTCTTCTCCAAAAGGCTGATCCAGCAGGATCGCCTGTGAGTGAAGGGCAGCTGCCTGGGGTGGGAGAGGGTGGGATGCCCACAGGCTTCCTCGTTCACTACTGCTTGTTTCCACAGTTGGGCCCCTGAGGAGGACCTGGCCACCGAAGGGGGTGCCACTCCTGTCCCCCGTACACTTCGAAAGAAGTTGGGCACCCTTTTTGCCTTTAAGAAGCCTCGTTCAACACGGAGTCCACGGCCTGATCTAGAGACCAGCCTTGGTGCAGCTGCCCGCACCCGGAAAACAACACTTGGGGACCTGCTGCGGCCTCCAGCCCGTCCTGGCCGAGGTGAGGAGCCTGGTGGAGCTGAGGGGGGCCCTAGCAGCCCTGACCCTGCCCGTAGAAGCCGGCCTCGGTACACACGGGAAAGCAAGGCCTACTCAATGATACTGCTACCTGCTGAGGAGGAGACACTGAATGCCAGACCTGACAAGGTGAGGGCTGATGACCAGGATGAGGATTCTTTGGGAGCACAGGGAAGGGGTTCTGTCTTGACTCAGCCCTCTCTGTCCCCAGCGACGGCCCTTAGAACGGGGAGACACAGAGCTGGCTCCATCCTTTGAACAGCGGGTACAAGTTATGCTGCAGAGGATTGGTGTGAGCCGGGGCAGTGGGAGTGCCGAAGGCAAGAGGAAGCAAGTGAGTTTGGGGGATCAAGGATAAAGTTAGGTGGCACGTCGCAATCTGTAGGTGAGATAGATGACATGTGACCATAAAGGAGACTTACAATGCACACAGATCTAATTATCAGTTCCAGTCCTTTCTCCCTTAAGTCATGGGATTTAACTTTCTTTCCTCTTGACTTGTGCCATGGATACATCCTCCCAGGACTCAAAGTCCTTTTTCTGCAGGTCTAACAGAAATCTGATCTTGTCCCCTATATTGGAAAGGCCAGGGGCTCCAAAGCTGCCCATGCTTCTAATCCTGCTACTACAAGGTCCAACGGGACCTTGTTTCTGGCCGCTTTCTGCTCTCCTTGCTCTGGACATCTCAGATCCTCCTCCTGGGTTACACCAGGTTCCTCAGCCGTTTTGGTAATTCCCAAGGGCCTTCAGATTTTCTGTGGCCATCCTGCTAATGTCACTCTGATTAGAGCTCCACAGCTTTTCAGAAGCACACATGTGAAGTGGGACCTCTGCATTTAGAAACACTGAAGTGTGGCACGTCCACTGCAGAACTCTGGATGTGGCTAGGAATGTGCATGTGTTTTTGTGTACCAACTGCCATCCTGGACTGTGTACATTTAGGTGGCTGGGACTGGGCTTGCCATATTCTTGCCCAGCTCAGAGAGGACATTCTGTGACTGGATTATAAGAACGAGAATGAGGGCCGGCGAGATGGTTCAGTGGTCTAAAGCACCTGCTTAGGAGGGCTCAGGCAACTGCGGGGACTGCACTTCGATCCCCGGCACCACATGCTGCACCAGCGCCACCACCAGGGCAGGTTAAGCCAGCCACAAAATGAATAAATAAAGAAACAAACAAACACAACAAGCAAACAAATAAATAAATAAATAAAATTTAAAAAAAAAAAAAAAAGAACGAGAATGAAACAAAGGGCAATGCAAGGAGGCGGGGCTGAGGTTTGACTGTCTTGTTTCCTACAGAGCAAAGATGGTGAAATCAAGAAAGCTGGCTCAGATGGTAAGTGGAACCCTGGGGGTAAGGTAGTATATTCAGGGGTGTTCTTAGCGATAATCCCCACCACACTTGCTTTCCTGGGACATGGGGAGAGGCCAGCTTTTTCTTCCCCTTACCCATAAGGCCTGTTGCCTGAGTGCTTAGCCCCATCTTGCAGGTGACATTATGGACAGTTCCACAGAGACCCCGCCCATCTCAATCAAGTCCAGAACTCATTCTGTGTCTGCTGGTGAGTAAGGGCCACTGTGTGCTGGGGAAATACAGGGATACAAAAGAGCAGGAAAGGTGGTGCATGCCTGTAATCCCAGGATTAGAGAGGCTGAAGCAGGACGTTCATTTCAAGTTCAAAGCCAGCCTGGGCTACATAGTGAGTTCCAGGCCAGCTGAACTACATAGCAAAACCCTATATATAAAAAAAAAAAAAAAAAAGAGGGCCAAGGAGGTAATTCCTGCCTGGCAAGTGCAAGGTCTGGAGTTCAATCCCTGGCACCACGAAAAGAGACCATTACCATCTTCATGGCCTGGCCTAGGTCTCAGCTGACACTCTTCTCCCTGCAGACCCCTCATGTAGACCTGGCACAGGGGCACAGGGGCCTGAGCCTGCCACCTGGAAGACACTGGGGCAGCAGTTGAATGCAGAGCTGAGAGGCCGCGGCTGGGGCCAACAGGATGGCCCAGGCCCACCCTCACCTTGTCCCAGCCCAAACCTCCGCAGAGTCAGCCCTGCCCCAGACATCCTGGGCCTTCCAGAGGATCCTTGTTTGGGTCCCAGGAATGAAGGTAGGCAAGCATTCCATCCCCCCACTGCAACTATGGGCTGAGGACCGGAGGATTCCCTGCTGGGAACTGGCCTTCCTGGGGACGTAGAGGTGGGAGTACAGGGCTGGAGTGGTGGCAGCTTTTGGAAGCAAACCCTGACACCCTGGCCTCCCCCAGATGGCCAGCTGAGGCCGAGGCCTCTTTCGGCAGGGCGACGAGCAGTGTCTGTGCATGAGGACCAGCTCCAGGCCCCTGCTGGTGAGGGAAACACCTCCATGTGTGCTTGAGTGCAGGAAATGGGGGAGAGTGGGGGCCTGGGCTTCCATTGTGGTTCTGGTCCCTGGAGAGGGCCACAAGTGGTGTGAAGGCCTGAGCAAAGGTAGGACAAATCCTTCCTGCATACCCTGGCTCCACCTCCAGAAAAGCCACTCCTGCCAGGGGTGGAGGCCGCAGGGGAAAGGGCGGTAGTGTATGCGCACTCTTGCATGCACTGGAGGTGAGGAGAAGGGTTGGAGACGGATTCACAGCAAGCCTTTCTGTGCCCCTTAGAACGGCCCCTGCGGCTGCAGCGCTCCCCAGTCCTCAAGCGAAGACCAAAGCTCGAGGCACCACCGTCCCCAAGCCTAGGTAAGAAGCGGCCAGCACCAGTTAGGAGCGGGGCAGGACTGCTCAGCACAGCACTCAGCCGTTCTCCCTCTCCCTCACAGGATCTGGCCTTGGAACCGAGCCTCTGCCCTCTCAGCCCACAGAGTCCTCAAGCCCCAAACAGAGTCCACCCTCCCCAGCCACAGACCAAAGAGGCGGCGGCCCCAACCCCTGATCCTCTCCTCTCTTGCCGCATGAGATTATTTTATTAAAAAACTTGAAGGAAGCAGAGTGTGGGGCGCTTTCTGTCCTCATCTGGAACTGTGTTTGCACGTCTTCCAATATGCTCGCATGATCCTTCACACTTGCGTTAACTCAGGCTGTTGCTCTGGCTCCATCAGAATGTGCAAAGCCCAGGCCACAAGCTGGGGGGGTAACCTGGGAATAAAACTGTGGTTTCAGGTCAAGGTGGCCTGGGACTGGTGACCAACAGAGGAGTAGCCTGGGTACTCACCTAGCAGCTTGGACTTGGGCACAGAGGGAGGCACATGGTGGCTCATACTCATATTGGAAGGTGGACCCATCACGATGTCTTTTGGGGGGATCCTAAAAGGGTGTGGTATTTGGGAAGGGGCCAACAAGGCTCCTGACCCCATCAAAGGCTAGCCCCACTCCCTGTCCAGCTCTGTCCAAGGCCCTCCCCATTCTCCTCTCTAGTTGTAGAGGAACGATGCTCACCCAGACAACACAGGGCTCCTGAGCTGTCTTGGCTCTGGTCCTCAGAGAAGGCTGCTGTTTGTTAGGGGTCGACCCTGGCTCCTTGAACTCCAGGGAAAGCTTCTGGGGCTTGCTATGATGAGCCTGATGTGGACTGGGGGCCTGGCCAAAGGGCAGGAGACTGGGAGTGCGGGTAAGAGGTGGAGAGTTGAGTGTCCGGCTGTGGTGTGGGGAACTGGGAAGCAGGAGTTCAGGGGCTGAGATGACTGGGGAGGGTTGGGAGCTATCCTCCTGCACTGGGCCTGGAGCTGCCAAGGGTAGGGCAGGCAGAAGGCTGATGCTGGCACTGCTGTCTTCCAACGGCTCATACCCAGGTAAGGCAGGGGCTCCTGAGGGAGAGGGGACATACTGTGGGCACAGCCCTCTTGGCTCAGAGAGCTGTAAGGTCTGTATTCACCCCACCCACCTCACACCATTTCACAGCATTGTGCACAGGCTAGGAAGTCAACTGACGAATGTTTCTGGCCTGAGCACCACTGCGTCTGAGCAACTCAGATGAAAGGTCAGATTGGGATCAGAGATAAGTCCTGCAGAGCCCACTGTGGTAGTCAGCTCATGGTCTGGGGTTTCTTGGGTGGTTCAGCACTGTGGGTCCTGGGCCTGCCCCAGGAACTCCCCTTTTAACTTCAGTTCTCCTTACCCTGTGTCCTCTGACTTGAGCTCAGGGAGTTCAGAATTTGCTGGTCATTCTCAGAGATGTGCAGCAATAAGCTGGGAACAGTGTACATGGCTTCTTCCTATAGGACATGAACCCTCAGCCTGGCCCTTGCCCTACCCCTTACCCTAACACTTCCCAAGGGAAGTCCCACACTGACCGTGGTCCTGCATCGAGAGGCAGCCCAGCAGGTGAGGGGGGGTGCTGTGCAAGGGCCTGCCAGGATTAGGCAGCTCGTAGCCAAGCGAACCAGTGCCCCCCGATGTTCCTGGTCCTCCTGTACCTCATTCAGAAGCTGAGACAGTGTTAGGCCTGGGACAGGGGACCAGACAATGGATTGAAGCTCAATGAGAAAGGAGAATAGGATGAGGAAAGGTACTCACTGAGGAAGCATGGGGTGATAGCAGGAAAGGTTACTCTATAGGGAGTTTGGTAGGGTCCTTGGAAAACCCCTACCAGTACCTGCATTGGAAGAGCTGGACTCTGAAAGGTGGTCCCTACAGAAGCAGAGTGGACAGGCCTCAGGAACAATCCTGGGGCCTGTCTACCCAGAACTTCCACCCCCAAATAGACCAGAGGCCAAGCACAGACTTACTCAAGGCAGTCATAGAGCTTTCTCTGCACATCCAGGTCCTGGTTGCTGGGGAAGAGAGCAGGATGTAGGCAGTCAGTGGTACTGGAGACCCAAGCCTTTCCACCCAAGTCCCCATGCCAAGACCAGGTAAGCCCCCCACTAGGTAGACAGAAGGTGGAAGTACGCCCCCCATCCCCGCACTAGGAACTGAAGCCTGGGCCTCCAGATACCTAGTGCTCTGCCACTACCCCCAGCGCCTTTGGCCACATCACGTACCAACCAGTCACTGGTACCCGGGGCTGCTCGGTGGGCAGCAAGTTGAAGCGGTCCACCTGGAGGTAGAACTCCGCAGGCTGCAGAAATTGGTAGGAAGGCAGAACTCAAGTATGCTGAGAAGACCTAGGTCCAGTTACCTTCCCTCACCAGCCTCAGCACTCACCGAGCCACGATCAGCAATCTGGATGCGTACCCCACAGTCTTGCACTAGGAGCAGCCGGCCCTCGGCCCCGGTGAATCCGAACTCCTTCTCCTCCCTGCAGGGGAGTAAGCCGCTCACCACCTAGCTCTCTAGGACACAGGCCCCGCCCAGCTCCGGCTCAAACACGCCCTTGCCGTCCCCAGCTGTGCTGGAGCCCTCGAGAGTCCCGCGTGTCTCTCACCAGTCTGAAGTGTTCAGTGCCTCTTGGGTCACCAGGCATCGGACACTGTGGGTCCCGTCGGACACAAGCAGCATGGCCCCACCGTCAAGGATGTCAGGGGCGTGGGACGGGCCTGCGGTCACCACGTCCTGCAACACCTGACCACAGCGATCGATGTCAATCTCACCGTCTCGGGCCCTGTTCCGCCGGGGGCTCTGGGCCACGAGTGGGGGCTTACCTTAAGGAGTTGCCCAGCTTGTGGACTTGAGAGTGCCTCCGACCCCAGGATCAGCTCTCGAATCCAGGGCCGCAACACCAGCGTCCCCATACCTGCTATTCGCGCGGCGGCACCTAGCGGATAGCAGCTGACTGATCGCAGCTGACGGAGGTTTCCCGCCCGCGGGGCTGCCCCGCCTCCTGTCGGAACAGGAAGCGCGTGACGTTCAGGCGGGTCCTGGGGCTCAGGCCCCGCCTAGTTTTTGCCGCGCGTGCGCGCCAGGACTTAGTTTTGGGAAACTTACATGTGCAGGTGTCTGCTCAGTGGGAGGGCTGGTGGCCCGATTATTTTTAACCGAGCATCTAGGCTGGGGATATAGCTCAGTGGCACAGCGCCTTGCCTGGCAGGATCAAGGTCCTGAGTTCAATTTCCGGTACACACGCACACACGCACACACAAAGCTGGGCGTGGTGGCAGGCGCGCGTAATCCCAGCACTCGGATCGTCGCAAGTTCGAGACCAGCCTGAGCTGCAAAGTAAACTCAAAGCAGTCTGACTGCATAGTGAGACCTTGTCTCAAAGACAAGAAAGGCACCCTGGCGTTCGGGCCGTTCAGTACTCTCGTGGCTTCAGAAAGGAGCCAGAAGCCGCACGCCTGTAATCCCAGCACTTGGGAGGTTGAGGTAGGAGGATCAGTGTGAGTTCGAGACCAACCTGGGCTACAAAAGTGAGTTCAAGGCCAGCCTGAACTGCATAGCGAGACCCTGTCTCAAAAAGATAAAAAAAAAAAAGAAAGAAGACGAGAAAGAGGAAGAGGAAGAAGAAGAGGAAGAGGAAGAAGAGAAAGAAAGAAAGAAAAAGAAAGAAAGAAAGAAAGAAAGAGGCCAAAGGCTATCGCGGATCTGAAGAGAGATCCAGGATCCGAGAGACTGCGGCTGAAAGTGGTCCGAGTGAGGTGGCTTCTAGTCAACTCGCCGTGTGAACCCGAAGATCTCAGCAAACATTTAATATGACTCTGCTTTCTCTACAAAATACACAACCCTGTATATTTTAGCTGGGAGAAGTAATACACAAATATCTCTCAATAAATGTCACTTCCTGCATTCGCCCCTCGGATTGGCCGAGTCCCTCTTTCTTCAGATTGCCGGGGCTCACGAATCGTAGCGTAATGACGTAAGAGCAGAGAGCTCTTTTCCCACCCCCATCTCCGTTTCCTAGGAAACGCGGGATCAGCGTTGCTCAGTGTCACTGCCCCCTTGACGTCAAGGTCCGGATGGGAGGGCGGGGCGATTGCTACCGCCAGGGGCGGGGTTGGCGCGGGCGGGCCGGCCGGACAGTGCACCTGCGCCTCGGCGGGCTGCTTGGGGCAGCGTCCCCGGCCCGCCGGGCCCCGCCATGGCCAGGCCGCAGAGGACTCCGGGGCGCAGTCCCGACAGCATCGTCGAGGTGAAGAGCAAAGTAAGGGCTCCTCGGGCCCCGACTCCCGCGCCGGCCCTAGGTGCTCCCAATTCCCTCTTTCTCCCTTTTGGGCTCCTTGGTCCTTTTCACCTCTTCTGTCCTCCATCCTCCACGTCTCATTCTGCTTTTCGTCCCGCCAGCCCCCATCCATCTTCCTTCTGCTGCTGGCCTGCAAAGTCCCTCTGTGGCCGGAGTACATGGGAGGGGGGGTGCTGGATAGCGTCTCCGTGTTGGAGCTGTTTGGGTTTAAGGCTGCAGCATTTGCGGCAGCCGGTTCGTTCCCACCCCTGACAGCCTCAGAGCTAGGGTGAGAAGGGGGGGGCGGGCAGGCTCCGTCCTGACCCCTTCTCTCTCCCTCACCCTCCGCCTCCAGTTTGACGCCGAGTTCCGACGCTTCGCACTGCCCCGCGCTTCAGTGAGTGGCTTCCAGGAATTCTCACGGCTGCTACGTGCGGTGCACCAGATCCCAGGCCTGGATGTGCTGCTCGGCTACACGGATGCTCACGGTGACCTGCTGCCCCTCACCAACGATGACAGCCTGCACCGGGCTCTGGCCAGCGGGCCCCCACCACTGCGCCTACTGGTGCAGAAACGGGGTGAGGATGGGGTGTCGTGGGGTAAGGGTGACAGGGCAAGACTACAAGGATTAGTCCATACCCAAGGTACCCAGGTTTCACACTCTGCAATCCCTGCCCTTCGCCTGACCTCCAAGTGGTAGAAAATAGCGACACTGCCCATTGTGAAGGGCCCAAGGGGGAAAGCAGTCTCTGATCTCAACACCCTCTTTCCCTGCAGCAGAAGCTGACCCCAGTGGCCTGGCTTTTGCCTCCAACTCTCTGCAGCGGCGCAAGAAAGGGCTCTTGCTGCGACCAGTGGCACCGCTGCGTTCTCGGCCTCCCCTGCTGATCGGCCTGCCCCAAGACTTTCGCCAGGTTTCCTCGGTGATAGATGTGGACCTGCTGCCGGAGACCCACCGACGGGTGCGGCTGCATAAGCACGGTTCCGACCGGCCCCTGGGCTTCTACATCAGAGAGGGCATGAGCGTCCGCGTGGCTCCCCAGGGCCTCGAGCGGGTTCCAGGAATCTTCATTTCCCGCCTGGTACGTGGGGGCCTGGCTGAGAGTACAGGGCTGCTGGCAGTCAGCGATGAGATCCTGGAGGTCAATGGCATTGAGGTGGCTGGGAAGACCTTGGACCAAGTGACAGACATGATGATTGCCAACAGCCATAATCTTATTGTCACTGTCAAGCCTGCCAACCAGAGAAACAATGTGGTGCGAGGGGCATCCGGGCGTCTAACAGGCCCTCCCTCCGCAGGAGCTGGACCTACTGAGCCCGACAGTGATGACGACAGCAGTGACCTGGTCCTTGAGAACCGCCAGACTCCCTGTTCTAATGGGCTATCTCAGGGGTCCCCATGCTGGGACCTGCATCCTGGCTGCCTACTTCCAGGTGACCGCAGCTCTCTGCCCTCCCTGCATGGCCAAGAACAGGCCAGCTCTGACTGGGAAAGTGGCATACGAGGAGATGGTAGTGGCTTCAGCCTCTGACAGGCAAGGCTGCTGGGACATGGCAGGGACTTTACACTGGGAGGTTTTAGCTTGCTCACAGGGCCCTCTTAACCTGGGCAACATTAAAGATTTTCTACAGTTACCAACATGGTCCTTCTGTGTTCTAGCCCCAGCCTCCTCTTTGATCCAAGCTTTCTCTGTCCTGGTATGGGGAACCCCTCTCCCCCCATGGTCAAGCAGTAAGAGGGCTATCAGGCTTGGCTTTGTGGAGTAGAAAAGCTCTAGTGGATACAAATCCAATTCTGTACAAAAGGTTTAATTTTGACAAAGGGTTAAAAGGTTGGGATTGTTCTGTAGGCACTGGTGACTGGGAAGAGTGCTCTGGGGTACTGTGTCCCCAACTGCTGCTATCTTCAGCCCTCTGCTCTCTGACAGAGTCTGACCCTGCCCTTGGCAGCTGTGTGGCAGTCCTCAGCATGGGACTCCCTGGTCCTGCCCCTATAAAGGGGCTCAGGCATCCATCTTCACAAATACTTTGGGTCTAGAAAAGATCTTGATGGCTTCTTCCACCTGTACAAGCTTCCGGTCCAGCTCAGCACGGCGGCCCCGGGCTTTCAGCGAATCTGCACCAGCAGGCAGCAGTACCAGCTCACGCAGCAGCTGGGTCTGGGCTGTGGGTTCCCAGGAACATTGAGTGCTGGGCAGGGATGTGTGTTCCCCAGGGGACTCCCCATCCAGCCCCTCTTGCTCAAGTACTCACTCTGCAGCAGATTGTTCAGTGTCTCCAGCCTCTGGTCCTCAGGCATGCGAGTGTGGCCTGGGGGCATAGTGGGGTCTGGCTGGCCACGCTGCCGGGCCTCAGCCTCCTGCCGCCACAGATCTTTTCGCTCCAGCAAACTGCAGAGGCCCAGGCCCAGGGTTGATGGTGCTGGGGTGGAGACTGGATCCCAACCTCCATAGGTACCCTCCCCCTGGGTGTCAGGCAGTGGGACCTACTAATGGGGAATGAGGCCCTTCTGAGTGGTGTTGTAGTGCTCCTGGGCTTGCCGCTGCCGCTCCCGTACCTGGGCCAGGATCTGCAGTGAGCGGGAATGGCGCCGGGGAGCCCTCTTGGCAGCTTCAACATTGTGACTAATAAAGTCCACACCCAGGTGTGGCCCCTGCAGGACATGGGAAGCATGGAGGGGGACCAACAGTACTTGTTGTGGTTTGCCCCCAGCAGCCCCCCATCCTCCTCCTCCTGGCCTCCACATTCTCACCTTGACTTTAGGACTTGATGGGGTGAGCTGGGGACTGGGGACCCGGGGTGGTGGTAAACCAGGGCCACAGCGGGAGTGTGCCCGCAGGAAGTGCGCAGGCTCTGTCACAGAGGAAGGGCCAGGCTTCTGGAGGGCAGGGCGGAGTACAGGGATCAGTTATGTTAAGGTCAGAGTCTTAGGTTCCAGGCCCATAGGGCTGGGGATGTAGCTTGGGGACAGAGTGCTTGCCCGGCACACACAGGGCCCTGAGTTCGATCCTCAGGAACACCAAAAACAAAAACAAAAGCAACAAAAAAAGCCCATATCTCTGTCCCTCCTGCTTCTCAGGACCTTACCTTTCTATCCCCATTCATATGGGCCTCCTCTCCCTTAAAATAGTGTATTTTCTATCAGCATTTAAATATGTGTGTTTCTCACAGCTTCTTTTTCCTTCAGTAAGTAGTATCAAACCCAGGTCCTTGCATATGGTAGGCAAGCTTTCTACCACTGAACTACATCCCTAATTCCTCCCCCCCCCTCTCTCCCTCTCTCTCTCTCTCTCTCTCTCTCTATATATATATATATATATATATATATATATCTTTTAATAAGAAATAACAATATGATAGTTTCAAAAGACATTAGTAGTACATTCGCAATAATTGACATGTTGCATATTGTTGTCCTCATAGTAGTTATACAGAGCACAGGGTGTAGACGTAATAAATTTTCTAATCGATATTTGTAAGGAAAGAAAAAAATTCTTCTCTCTGAACTAAGAGGAAGTAGTTGTATACATAGTCCAACGTTCCATAATTGCAGTGGGTTACCGGTGAAACTGGCAATGTTGGCGGCTGTTGGTTTAAGCCTCTTACAGCTCATCATACTAATCTAGCTCTGCGTTTTATGCCTCGTAATTAAGCTTTTCTGCTGAGTGATCAAGGGCAAGTTAAAGCAAGACCTGTACAACAAAACATTCATCTTTTGTATCTTCCAAGGTCAAATACCCTCAGGATTAACTTTGGAACCATGTACAGTGCTCTGTAGAACTGTTGTCAGTGTCAGCCATCAGGATGAGCCACGGCCAACCTAATTCCTCCTTAAGAGAATAATAAACCACTCCTTTCTGTCACAGTGCTGGTCCAGCTACCATTCTTTTCCTTCCTAGACAAACTTCCCAACTCCAGAATGCCCCACTCATTGAGAGCTGGCTGTTGGGCCTTCAAATGCAGGTTGCACTTCCTTGGTCTCATTGTTCTCAAGCTACTCATCAATAACTGCTGGGTCTCATGCCAGGGCTCCAGACCTGAGTATCCATCTGCCTGTTGGACACACTCCCACCCCCTGGGAGTCCCACAGATGCTTCAACCTCAGTACCTCCTTATGTGACCTTGTCTTTTTTCTCAACTCTTTCTCTGAGTCCCTAGATAGAGGAATAGCGTCTACACGAGACAGAACACTACCACTATATTCTCACCCTTGCCCTCCCTGCTGCCCTCAGAAATATATATTGAAGGGCCAAGGGTTATCTCAATGGTAGAACATATGTTCAGTGTACCAGAGGCCCCAGGTTCAGTTGTCAGCATCAAAAAAGAAAAAGGAAAGGAAATGTTGATTGTTGACAAGTGGCATGTGGGTCCAGCTGCTTCTTGTCTGATCCCTACTGCCTACACTTCCTCTGTTCTCTCAACTTCTGCCTGTGCAGTTTCATCTCTGGAACATTCTCTTCTACTCTCTACTTGGCTAATTCCTACTGGCCCCTCAGGATCAACTCAGGCATCATCACTTCTAAGACACTGCAACACTGTCACTTCGTCTTTTGTTACCTTAGTACCCCATGACTTCTTCCCTCCCCGTAACCCAGAGCAGGGTGTAAGCCTAGTGGCCAAGAGGGACAATATGTCTTATTGTCTGAGAGATACCTGCAGATGGGCCTTAACTCGGGACTCCACCTTGTCATACTTGGGTGAGTGCCACAGTGCCTTCAGCGGCCTGGGTTGGCCCTGCTCCCGGCGGTGCTGCTCTCTGAAGCGCTTCTGGATCTCCCTGATTCGCCTCAGGTTTTCTTTTTCATGGTCTTTAGGGTCCTTCTCTGGAGAAAAGATGCTGCCAGACTGTGGCCTACACGTGGCCCCTGCAGCCCGACATACATCAGACCATACACAAGCCCATACCTATCCCCTGTGGAAAGAATCCCTGACCTCTGCATCTAAGTTAGATCCAACACAAAAACTCTATTTCAATCCCAATCTTTTTATTTTTATTTTCATACAGGTTCTTACTTAGTTGCTATATTGTCCAGATTAGGTTCAAACTCCCAGAAAATATCTGATTATTTTCTACATCCTTATACTGCAGTATACCATTAATCATATTTCTCTTTACTTGTTTATTGCCTCCATATGACTTTATGATGGCCTATACTTGTGTTTAATCCTGTTTCTAGGGGCTAGGGAGATAGCTCAGCAGCACAAGCACCCTGCCTGGCAAATGCATGGTCCTGAGTTTGACCCTTGGTACCAGGAAAAAAAAATCCTGCCCTAGCACCTATAGGGCCTACTACAACAGGTACTCAGTAATTAACATTTCACTGATGCATGGATGCATGAAAAAGCTACGACCTCATGCAGTCCATTCCTCTGGGGAAGGACTGAATCTCCCTCTCAGATATTGTGCAAACAGATGCAGAGGACAAAAGACTGGCTTCTACTCAGAGCGGGAGCAGGTGATTTTTATCTTTTTTTTTTAAAGATGACACCTCATTATGTTGCCCAGGCTGGGCTCATGACTCAAGCAATCCTCCCACTCTTCAGAAGGATTTTTTTTGGGAGGAGAGGGGCCTGGATTAGGCTGCCTTAAGGGCAGGTCTCATGCTCCATGTGGAGGTGGGCATCGAACTGGGGTTCCTGGTGCCTGAGTGACTTTGCCGAATCATGTGCTTTAATCGACTGAGCTACCTGGCAAGCCCCTAGCTTTTTTTGTATTTTAGGGAAGGGTCTACAGGGTGTTCAGGGTCTGACTACTAGATTGGACTCATAGTGATCCGTCTGTTTACAGCCTCCTAAGAGCTGGGATTACAGGCGTGTGCCACCACGTCCAGTCTCAATTGCCTGTGTCAGCGTGCCAGGGGGCAGGGCTGGCACAGCAGGCCTGAGGATCAAACCTGGGCACCTGCAGGTGCTTTAATCCGCTGAGCTATTTGGTCAGTCCTCTCCCGCTCTTCAGAATCCTGAGAGCTGGGACTACAGACATGCACCAGGCATCGTTCAGCTTGCTTTTAGCACTTTTTAAAGATAGGGTCTCTCTAAGTAGTTTAGGCTAACCTTGAACTCACTATAGGCTGGCCTGGAATCCCTGCCTCAGCCTCTCAAGAGCTGGGATCACAGTCATGCAACACTAACAGGGCTTTTATCTGTTTTTGACATCTGACTGCCTCACTACCCCTTTGTCTGGGACTTACTCTTGGGAGAGGGCCCTGGACCAAGGGAGATGCCCTCTAGTTGGAGCAGCACGTCCCCCGTGCCGCGCTGCCCACGCTCCAGGATCTCTCGGGCTCCAGGCCTGATGCGTGGGCCACGCGGAAGTGTGGCATCCAGGTCTCGGTCCCAGGTCAGCAGGTCCAGCTTCAGTGCATTCCCCTCAAGGCGCCCTTGGGCTGAGAGGTGGGGAAGGAGGAATGTGGGGTGTAGGGCTTAGCGATGAAGAGGGTGCCTCGCCCCACTGTAGTACCCACCAACTCACCCGAGGCAGGCCGTCGGTAGTAGTCGGGGCACAGTGTGGGATCTGGAGGGATGGGCCCCGAGATGTGGGACGGACCCTCGCACATGTCTATGTCGCCGCCCTGCAACGGTCCGCCGAGGCCTGCAATTCAGTGCATCTCCCGCCCGGGCCCCTCCCCCAACCTCGAGTCCCCTCCCCCAGGCCCGCGCCTCTCCACCAACTTTTCAGCTCTGCCGTGCCCCCATTACCCGCCTTCTCCCCGCCTCCAGCCCCTGGGTCTAACTCGCTTTCGTCGCCTCCACGACCTGGATCTTAACCCACTTTTCCTCGGGTTCGGGTTCGCAGTCCCTCTCCCACAATGTAATGCAGAGGTTCACGCAAGTAGTTTTACCGCCAGCTTGTCCTACCCAAAAGGAGTTTCCGTTGCCAGGCAACACTTAGCTTCCTTTCCTGAGAGCAGGGACGAATGAACGTAGCGAAAAGCCTTCTGGGAATTGTAGTTCCAACAGAGGGTGGGCGGAGGAGCCACTGGTCTCCCTAGTTTAGACTTTCTCTGCTGCGCTCCCCTGTCAGCAGAGTTCACCGGTCCAGCTTTTCACGGTCCGTCCTCCCTCCCGGAGATCATCAAGGATACACTGGCCTTGTGCAGCCATGGCCTTGGAAGAGGCCAAGAAGTGCCCAGGGGCCCATGAGGAGATGGCCTTAGAGAAGGGCCATGTCACAGAGGTGCGTGGTGGCTATGCTCAAAGCCCTGAGATGAATGACGGTTAGGGTGACCAGCCATCAAATATTTGGTCACCAAAATCTGACCCCACACCCTGCCAGCCAGACCCTTCAGGCAGGAAGGGGCCTTGGCTGATGGCCCTTTATTCTGTGTTTGGTGGCTAATGTCTGACTTCTACATCCTTCACCTGATCATGGTGACTAATAACCTACTAATAAACTCTAGTGTCCAGTGACAGATCAGTGCCTGCTTCCAGTGCAAGAGACTCGTAAAGCCCAGGATGAAGACAAGTGTCCAACAGGACACTGCTCAGAGCCAGAGCACCAGGAAAAAATGTTCAAGCAGGAGATGGGACTAGAGCCAGAGCCAGAGCCAGAGCCAGAGGCCACCAGAGAAAAGGGCCCCAGGCCTGTGGGCTCCACTGAGAGGGCCGGTCATGGGCTGAAGAAGAAGCCAGTCAAGTGAGGGGGGTTTCAGAGGGAGGGAGTTGAAGGGCTGGGGCATGGGCCACATACTCCAGGAGTCCTAAATCCTACACACATGCAAAAATTCCTGGCCCCCTGCAACTACCATCACTGTCCACTCCCTGTGTTCCCCTGGTGTGGGGATCACTAAGCAATGGAGCTTCGAGGTCTATAGGGCACTGAGTTCACATGAATACAGGCGGTATATCTCTTCTGGGTTTCACTGACCAGGAAAGGGATGGCTGCTATCTAGCCCTGGGGTCATGGGCAGACATGGCAGGTCCCTTGACTCAAAGTACCTGAATAGAGACCGAAAGCTGTCTCTTTAGGGTTCTTGTCCCTGGTCCCAGTCCCTCCCAGAGCCTAGCCACCATGCTTATCCTAGGATTGAAGCTGAAGTGCCACCAGGGACACTGCCACTGAAGAAGGAGGAGCCAGAAGGCAGTCAGAGTGAGTCCTCACCCTCTGCCAAACAGACCAAAAAAGCCAAGAAACGCAAGTGTCTTGGGGCTTCTGTGCCCCCAGCTGTGGCCAGCACAACGCGTGCAACCCCAGAGATGCTGGAGCGTAAGTAGCAATCCCTGGGCCTCCCCTTCTCTTCTGTTGGCTGGATCTGACGTGGCACTGCCTACTGCTCCAGCCCCTGCTGTGCCCTGGGCCCTTGTAGGAAGGGCCCAGCGTCTGCGCCCACTGTACCAGTACATCAACTATTGCAACCCTGAGCTGAACCAGGCAGAGGAGGGGAACACGGATATCAAGGTAGAGCCAAAGCTGGAGCTGCCTCTGGTTCCGGAGGAGGTCGGTGTGAAGCACCTTCAGGACTTGCTGCCCATGACAGGTGACCTGGGTTTAGGCCTTGGTTTGCCTTGCCCCGTAGCATTAATGCCACCCACCCCTGCTCTGGCTCCCCTGAGCAAACAGGCTGGAGAGGAACCTGGTAGCTTGCCCAGCCTGGGGGCAAATGGCTGCCTCAAGGCTGAAGTGGACAAGTCAACACAGGTAGACATCGACAAGATGCTGAGTGTCTGTGCTGCTCCTCTAGTGCCCCCACTGTCCCCTCAATACAAGTGACTTTCACTTCCCAGAGGTTCCCCTCCTTTCAGGCCTAAACCAAGCCTCAGTCTGTCAGCCTAAACCATCACTGTCATGCGGAGAAGGGAATTTAGCCTCTCCCCACTTGGGAACATGGGCTTGTGGAAAATAAACATTTTTCCTTTTCTAAGACTTTGGCTCCCCAAATAGGATGCTTGAATTAGGAAAGCTGGGAAGAAAGGTGGAGCTTTGAAACCTGGCCAGTTACATGGATTGCCACAGACCTTGAAAAACAGATCCGAGGGGCCGGCGAGATGGTTCAGTGGTCTAAAGCGCCTGCTTAGGAGGGCTCAGGCAACTGCGGGGACTGCAGTTCGATCCCCGGCACCACATGCTGCGCCAGCGCCACCACCAGGGCAGGCTGAGCCAGCCACAAAAATGAATAAAATAAAGAAACAAACAAACACAACAAGCAAACAAATAAATAAATAAAAATTAAAAAAAAAAAAAAAAAAACAAA